>JASDQU010502524.1:0-46335 GCA_032191745.1 Picea mariana
GTATTAATTACTTATAAGCATACACCCATAACCATTATATATATATATATATATATATATATATATATATATATATACAACTTTAGTGAGCCTAATTGTTAAGAACATGCGTTTCCTCCTAAGGGGTCACAAGTTCAAATTTAAAGGGGGTAGGGTATGTATACCTTTGTAGACTTTATCAATCAAATCGCTAGGAGGAGGAGATCTCATACACCAATTCGATGCAATTTTATGTCTAACTTAATCGTGACCTTAAAAATACATTATTATTATTATTATTATTATATATACTCATAACTATATATATATATATATATATATATATATATAAAGAAATGACAATGAAACAACCATAAACAAATATAACAATGTGAAAAAAATACGGTATTATTATAAAGAGGAATGAAGGAATTATATATAAGAATAAGAATGTGAAAAGAAATGACAATGAAACAACCATAAACAAATAACAATGTGAAAAAAATACGGTATTATTATAAAGAGGAATGAAGGAATTATAAACATTAGGGTGAGAAGAAATAAGAAAACATCTAAAGAGGATGGGGTTGAGCTAGAAATAATATCATAAAATTTGAAATTATTATAGTATGTAATGATAAGGGTAATGAAAAATTGTTTATGTGATTTTTTAAAAAGTAATTAATGTTTTAATTAATAGGTTATATAGATAATCTAAATTTTGAAACCTTTACTATAGTTGTATATAAGATTACATACAATTAATTTAAGTTGTTTGTAATTTTGTATAAATTATTAATTTCTAAATGTGATTAAATTTTTAAGAGAATGTTGAATTTAGGAGTTAAGGTGAATACAAATTTTAATGTTCAATTTTGAGAGGAAAGCTTATAATAACCTATGGATATATTGTGTAATATTGAGCAAGGTTCAAGAAATCTTTTTGCAATCCTACACAAGTTATAATTAATTTAGTCTTTATTACTTTTAGAATCAACAAATTAAATAAATCTTATTGAAATATATATGGCATGCTCACTTCAATCGCTATTAACTTGATCATAGATGCATTGGTCTTAAATGTTGTGAAGGATGACCAATCGTACCTAACATAATATAAAATTCTAGTATACTTGTGTATACAACTCAACTGATAAGATCACATCATGATAAGTGTGTACTTGATAAATAATTAAACAAATTTCATCAGACATGATGTCAACATGAAAAGCGATGAAATTTGTGTTCGATTCTAGTGATCAAACAAAATAAAATAAATTTTAAAAATGACACAAATTAGGGTTAATTTAGACAAGCATTGCATATAGTATTAGAGTCAGGTTATGATACTAGGGCCTAATGAACCCACTTGCTTGTTGGTAACTGTGTTATTTTATAAGGAATTCATATATACTATTAGTTGTAATTATAATGTATTAGGGCCAATAGGGTATAGTCTAGAGGAAAGAATGATTTTTTATTTTTTCCTTTACTCCTATATGTGATGGCTCTGACGTTACTATAACAAAAACATCGCTTATACTACAACAAAAACGACATAATTTTTTTTTTCTTTTAATACCACGTTAGGAAATATACATCACAATCATTAACCATATCATTGACACATCATTCGATAAATTAATGAAACAATTTCAACACATTATCAATCATTCACACATCACATAACTTCCATGGTGCAATAGAACTAAATCCTAAATCAATCATACAACAACACAACAGAAGGCACAATGTATTCAACTTTACTTTATTTTCCAAGTGCAAAGAATACATCTACTTTACTTCTAGGAACACTATTAAATCAATCATCAAATTACAATAATCAACATCATTATCAAGGTAAACACATGTTCCAAATGCCAGATTCACATATTCACTTATTGATCATTGTGCGCAAATAATCCAATCGTAAGAAAATCATACTGCAACATTGTGACAAGCCCATTAGTAAACTAAGGCATGAACATCTATGCGTCAACATAGTCCATAGCGCAAGCATCCTAATACCTATTCATCAACATCATCCAAGGCGCAAGATGTACCCCATCATACATGACATAAAATCCATTGCGCAAGAAGTCCAAAAATCCTTGACTATCATACATTATATGGAATCCATAAATGAAATCAATCTAATATCCATCAACTAATCATCCATGTAGGGTAAATACAAGTGCAACATAGAGAGAATGAGTATGCCCTAGGGAATGATTGTTCCGACCATTTCCTAAGGAAGTGACTATCCTACACCAACCTCCAAAACGAACCATTCTTCGAAATTGCTCACAACTGTGAACTTCAAAAGAATGACTGCCCGACGAGGCAGACCATTCTACTTGACCACTACTAAGAGTGTATGTCAAGAAGAAAGATTGTCCTAGACCATTCCCCCACACTGGCCACAAGGAGAATCACTGTCTATGGTACATCAACAATCTATCGAACCATTTCCATTACGAAAATGACTGTCCAATCTGGACCATTTTCCAAACTAGAAAATACCTGTCCATTAGAAATCTCAAACTACTTTCCTAACTGGAAAGGAACTGCTCATCCCAAACCATTTTTCGAACTGAAAAATGATTCCACAAATCAAAAACACATCAGTGCTCCCTCCCAGCCTAGGATTCATTTCTTCCCTTTTCAATAAGGAAGTCATATCCACGAGCTTCAACTTGTTTCTTGAGTACACAAACTTTTTCATATTGGACATAGGATTTACCAAAATATATGTTATCTGCTCATCTGTGGAGATATATTGGAGAACCACTTCTCTTTTTTTGGACCTCATAAAGGAGAATGTAATGCTTGATCTCAATGTACTTCGGTCTTTCTAGAACACCGGCCTTCTCTGAAGGATTCATATAGATCTTGATCAATACAATATATTATGGTTGGATTCATATCTTTTGTTTCTTGCTAGCTCATGACATCGTGGCAAGGGTAAAACTGGAACATATCTAAGTGACACTTCTTCTGTCATCATGAGAGTTTGTCATGGATTTTTCAATCCATCATCCTGGACTTCTAAGTAACCATTATGATACAATAGCTTTTTAATAGAAAGTTTTCACCATGCTTCTGTTATGCATTGGAGGCTTTGCACCAAGTTGTCTTCTTCCATCTGCATACAAGAGTCTCTTTCTGGTATACCTCAAAATCTTGAGGTTTCTCTACATGCACTTATTTTTTCAATTACACTATTGAGGAGAAAAATCCTTACATTCATCTGATGTAAAATCCAACCCATCGATACTGCAGATGATATAATGTCTCAGGTAGAGGTATGTCTGACTATTGGAACATGCTATCATCATAGACTTCTCCCTCCATCCGAGAGAACATCTAGTTTTGAATCTCATGATGCTTCCATTCATAAGTATTTCATACATTGTTCTTCATCACAACTTCCATGTCTTCTGCTTGATTTCTTATAGTGGGTTAAAACCAAGCTCGTAGTCTTGTAATTCTCGATATAATGATTGGTTGTTTTAGATTTTCTTTCTCTCTTGGAATATTCATGCTCTTCTTCATGTTTCTGTTTAGCTCTTAGTTCCATGGAGTTTTCTATATATTACATTCCCTGAATATTCCAACTTCTTCCTTTCATCATAGGATCATGGATGTGGATGGACAACCAGAGATAATTTAAGACTTCTTTTCGAAGAAGACTTCTTCTAAAGTCAAAATGAACATGTGTTGCTTTTCATGACTGCTACCATTAATGGGAGTATGGATAGATACTTCATAATCCTCAATGGATCATATTATTTAGGTTTATCTCCCTCCTAATCCTTGATTCATGCATGAATGCATGATCTTATTTTGGAATTATATAATTGGCTCCCTTCATCTAGGAGATTCCACGCTTTCATATGCATCCTTATTGCCTTCTTCAAAGTGTCACAAGTCTTTTTATAATTTCCTTTTGATTGCTGACTTCTTTTTGTTTTTAATTCTTCCATGTTTCTTCAAGTTTGATTATGATTTCGGCTTATCTTGCAGTTGTTACTTATGTTAATAGCTTCCACAGAAATTGTTACCAAGGATTGTCAATGTACTTCATCTTTTAGTCATCGTGATTGAAATCCTTATATTGTTATTCTTCCATAGGTATTGTTTCTCTTTGAACATCTTATATTCTAAGAAATAGATATGCAAGATATGTGCAGAAACTATGTAAACATGGTATGTACAAGAATTATGAAGAATATTGCTACCTTGTCTTAGAAGAAGAAGTTTGTTTTATGCTGCTTGGCCTTCTTTGAGGGTTCCCTTTCTTTGAAAAATAATGCTTCGTGTGTTTCCTTCATTTTCTTTAACTCAAGACAATGATTCTTGTAGTGACCATATTTTCAACAGTTGAAGCATTGTATTTTTGACATATCTTTCTCTTGATTTGGTTTCTTCTTTGAGCCAAACTTCTTTTTGTTCCTGAAATTCTTGACCCTTGTTGTGAAAGCTTGATCATCATTTTTATTTTGGGGTTTCTATTTTTCACTAATCCTTGATTCTCCTTGTGCACAACAAGTCCAAAGTTCTTCAAATGCGGGATACTTCTTTCTTGTGTTCATTCTTATGGAAAATGCATCCCATGTCTTGGGAAGGCCATTGAGTACTATATTTACTAGTTCCTTCTCTGAAATGATTTCTTCAATATCTTGAAGTTGATATCTTAACTGAGAGATTCTCACAAAGTATGATGTTATGATGTCATTGTCATTCATTTTCATGTCACAGAGTTCATTCTTCAAACTCATTACTTTTCCAATGTTTCTGACTGAGAAGAGATTAGTTAGGGAATCGTACATCTTCTTAGATGAATCAATATGGGATATGTATGGTATCAAGCGGTCTCTTATAGAGTCCACTATGATACTCACGGAATTGATGTCATTGTCTTTGAATTTCTCCATAACTACAACGTTCTGAGGTTCATTCTCTTTTCCTTCCTCAAAATCTGGTTCCATGATCTTTCCTTTCACTATATCCAACACTTCATTCTTGGCAAGGATGAGATAAATCCTTGTATTCCATGATCTGAAGTTATAATCACCTTCTAACTTGTTTTCAGACTTCATAGAGTAAGTCATAATTGATTTGACTTGGTCAACCCTTGTTTTTTACCAAAAACTTAAACTTGACATCTTAGCTAGCTGAGAGTACCAGGAGATGCACCAGGCTAAGGTTACCTAGGATATATAGGAATTAGGTAAATCTCTTCACTTAAGGTGCCTCAACAATAGGGTTAGGGTTTTGTTGCTGCCGTAAAAACTGGTTGCAATGGAAACTGAGCAAATCCTCTCAATCTATCTTCTAGCGGTTAGACTGTCCGAAGATAGTGTGGGCCCATAACCTGTTATAAAGTAATGGATGTGCTTGTTTAACCATAGACAATATAACAATATTGTCACCCAACCATAGGTTGAATCCACCCTCAAGCACCTTAACCTTGACAGAGAATGTTTCCAGAAGCAAACCAATAGCCAACCAAGGCTAATGCACCAAGCAAAGATAACCAAGACTAATCAGAAAGTCCAACCATAACCAATAAAATTCTGAGCCTAAACCAAGAAAATAAATTGTGGTGGCTACTAGCTACAGCTGCTCCCCAGAATTGTGCACTTGCCCAATTTCTGTAGTGCGCACTTCTTCCCAGCTAAAATTTTGAGTTGTGTGTACAAAATGAGGGTTGGCTACTTGTATTTATACTGTTTTCCTGAGTTGTCTGAGCCGACTTCTTATTCTAGAGGATAAATACTTAATATTAAGTATGTACTTGAGCTGAATTTTCTTCTAGGGTTATTTTCAATGCTTTAGGGTTTTTTCTTGCTTCCCAAAATATTATATTCTTGTCAGGGTTACACGTGGAGGTAAATGCCTTCTGCAGTTATTCATTGCAATTATTGTTCTAAATGGAAAATGGGTTTTCAAATATTCTCTCATACTCCTAATATCATGGACCATTGACATCTCAATCCTTATTCACTTTTAATCTAAATAAATCAAGTAGTATTGTTTATAACATTCTTGATACAAACACTATCCTAATATTCAACACCTCCTCCTTCATATTTCTACCTTTTCCCTTTACTAATCCTTCTTATCATTTTTACTCATCTAATTGTTTTGTATAAATACAAGGTCCATTATTTACTTTACTAATTGGTTATGTCAATATGAGATTGAATAGTCATTAAGCTACCTCAATTAGAGTCTATGTTTTCCAAAACTTAAATTATTTTAATAAGATTCATCCTAGAGTGAACTATAGTGTCAAATGTATGTTATATTCTTTGCATAGAAACTATGCATTTATAGGTAATATATTGATGGTAGCCTAGGGACTTTCTACATGCTCCAATGATTTTAAATTCCCTTAATGACATGTATATGTCATTTTACTTGTACAATTTCTAAAACTTTATCCTACTATTTTTCTTGGGATTCCACCTTCGGTTCTAAATTCCAAGATCAACATTATTACTTACTAGGGTCTATTTTATATTGTTTAAATTAAAGGTAAATAGATAAAAAAACCATGCTCATGGTCTCTTTGCTTAGATCATCTATGGATTTCCCTATAAATAAAATTTTGTAAAGATGAAATACTACTTCAATGTTTCTTACCCAAATACGGTTGTAATTTACACTTTCAATAAAACATAAGGTGCTTAGTATGCATAGTGTCTTTTGTAACTTTTTATATGATCTTCAGTACTCTAATCTATTATAGTGTAACATCCTTCTCTTGTGCACACCTGATGTGACTTATTCTTTGAGGGCACTTGCATGCAAGTGATCTGGTTCATTAAATGATTGACTACTTCGCTTATGGATTCTGACAATGAGACTGTGGATTATGATGTCATGTTATGTTGATATGTATAGACAGGTGATATCAAATATTTTCTCTTGAGTGTGCAGGACTCTTGACAGATTGAGGATGTCGATGGCATCGATGGACCTTCTTGGAATCTGGATCGAGTGAGGGAGTGGATTGTATATGATTTTAGTACTTTCATTATTGCATATGTGACCTATTACTCGGTATATTATGTTGTTGTTTATGGATCACTGACATGTTTCATTGATGGATGTAAGTTGATGATTTCTTGCTAATCAGAATCACATTTGGAGTAAAGGGTTCATGCATGACAACCAAAGATATTGAGGGAGAGGTGTGGCATCAACCCTGCCACAACCTACTAGCACTCATGTGGTGGCATGAACTATAGGTTAACGATTACTGAGTTCGAAAGATCCACGATGCCATGAGAGTAGACTGAGACAATCGCTCACAAAGATTATAAGGGGAGAATAATAAGGCAAGGCCCTTATTCCTTTGAGTCCCTTAGTCTCCCACAAGGTCTCATGACAGAATATTGACTCCAAGGGTTGGATGTCTACCAAAATTATTCAAAATGTGAGTGGCACCCTTGGAGCATGTAGTGGGTCTTGAAGGGAACATCGCATAAACCAAACATGAATAAAGGCGAGTGGCACCCTTGGAGCACTTAGTGTGTCTTGAAGGGTAGGTTGTGATTATTTTAAACACAGGTGATTCAATGAACCTAGGTGCCTAGAAAACAATATTTTATCTTGACATGGTCAGCCTTAAAATGAAAATGTTGTATGATTAAAGTTTTTAATTATAAAATTTCCCTTAAAAAATAATGCTACTCCTAGCTGAATTTATGGCCTAGGTCTAAATAGGGTATGAGGAATAAAAATTAATTATTCAATTAATAAAAAGGGGATGAAGAAAAATCAAATAAAGAATTTAAAGGATAATTAATTTGTCTAAGAATTAATTACTATTATGTGCAAGACGTGCTAATTTGGAAATTGGACACAAAGGGGAATTAAATGCATAAATGAATGTGGAACATAGAAATGAATCTAGTCTAGAGAACTTTCCTAAATAAAAATCAACTAATCTTTAAGAAAGGCATCAGTCATTAAAGGAAATTGAAGGAATAAAGGGAATTAAGGGACAATAAGGAGTGTTTTTAGGAACGCTTTTAGGTGGGTGAGGGAAATTGGAAAATTGATTTAATTAATTAAATAAATTTCTAGTGCAACTAAGGGATCGGGTGACAAGTGTACGGGGGAGAATGTTTCCTAATTAATTTTAAATAAAATGAATTTAATGTGAAAATGGAAGCATCACTAAGAAGAACTCTATAAAATAAATGGCAGAGGAGGGGAATCGATCATGACTAGTATGCGTAAGGTTATGCTGCCAGATTTTTCTCTTGACTAATTTTTCTTGTGGGAGCTGGGATACCTAGCTTGAATAGAGAGTGGTAGCTCAACCTTATGAGCCGATATGGGAGCTACCTTTCTTGGTATTGTGTGTGTGACCCCTTTTCGGCTCGGGGGAGCTCAAGGGGAAGAAGAGTACCCCTAATGTTGGTTGGGAGGTACCGGTAAGGTCTCAATGGTTAGCAATAAGGAGCTGGATGGAATGCAAGCACAAGACAACAACTTCAGATTCTTCACTTTCAGTTATAGTACGCACGTTTAACTTTTTTCATTGGTGAATTAGTTAAAATATGTGTATATGGATCTATATGTTATTGAATTTGAAAGAATTATTGGAACTAGTTGTGTGTTTGGATCGATATTTTTATGGAGACTCCATTATAATGATGTTGACTTATAGGTGTATCTTGTCCCCATATTTGTCATCTAGAAGAATCCCTGATATCGAACTTCTTAGTTGTCTTTCTCAATGTTTCTCCGAAAATTGAACCCACCCCCCTCTCTGTGTTGTTGTTGGATTACGTATTTATCCTTTCTTATGCCTTTTCTCACTCTCCAACAAATTTTTACCACCTTGACCTCTCTATGTCCTCCTTATTTACCCACCATTTTAGTTCCCGATTGCTCAACAATTGTACACGATTTTCCCGGTGTTGACCACTCCCTCTTCCAGTGCTAGAAATCTAAGAAATTATTTTTCCCTAGGAGAATTTACAGCATTCCCTTTCTCTATGGGGTGGTATTTTTCCAGGTGTTGGAGGAGGAACCCACTCGTTTCTCCTAGTTTCTTCATTTTGGGGGTGCTAGTTTTCACGTCTGTGTTTGCAGAAGGACACCCAATAGTGTACCCACACATTGAGAGTTGGGTAAGTTATTCCATTGAATTTAAATGGTTGCAGCACCATAATAGAACCTTCACCGATTCCTTTTTATCCTTTCTCTTTTTGATACTCACCTAAACTGATTGGGACCATTGAGGTCTCTCATATTTTGGTTATACTTGTCTTAGACCCATCTGATTAATTCAAATTTATTTTATGTATTTTAAATAGGCTAAAGAGGAGGTTATTACAAGTTCCTTATGATTGGAGGGCTTGATCGTTCACACAACTTAAATGAGTAGTGATGGTCATAGTCTTATTGTTTCTTCGTTGATATGTTATGCAAAACAATTTCTCACCTCCTTCCATTTTTATTGTTTTTTCCTGTATCCTCTTCACTTGCAATAGAAAACTCCCACCTGTCTTTATTCTGTATGAGATCAATGTGGTTAAGTCGTTGTCACTCCTCGGTGTTTTTATTCACTGGCTTCTTTTGCAGAGACGCTCAGAGACCCCTGGTGTTCTTCTACATCCCTTCATTCTGGAGGGGAGTCCTTCTCTAGGCCTTCCCTTTTTTTATCTCCTCTGCGATTTCTTAGGATAAAAAAACATGCTCATGGTATCTTCACTTAGATCATATATTGATTTCCCTATAAATAAAAAAATTTCAAGATGAAATACTATTTAAATGTTTTTTACCCTTCCAATAACACATAAGGTTCTTAGTATATATAGTTTCTTTTGTAACTTTTAATATGCTCTTCAGTACTCTAATCTAATATAGTGTAACATCCTACTCTTGCACGTACTTGATGTGACTTATTATTTGAGGACACTTGCGTGAAAGTGATCCAGTTCATTATATGGTTGAATGCTTCGCTTATGGATTATGATGATGAGACCGTGGATTATGATGTCATGTTATTTTATTATGTATAGATAGGTGATATCGATTGGTTTCTCTTGAGTGTGTTGAACTCTTAATAGATTGAGGATATCAATGGCATCAATGGACCTCCTTGAACTCTGGACCGAGTCAAGGAGTGGAATGTATATGTTTTGAGTATTTCCGTTATTGCATGTGTGACATATGACTGGGTATATTATGATGTTGTTTATGGATTGCTGACATGTTTTGTTCATGGATGCAGGATGACGATTGCTTGCTAATTAGACTCACAATTGGAGTAAAGGGTTCATGCACGACAACTAGAGATATTGAGGGATAGGTGTGGCAGCAACCCTGACACAACCTACCAGCACTCCCGTGGTGGCTCGAACTGTAGGTTGATTATTAACTAGTTTGAGAAATCCATGATGCCATGAGGGAAGACTGAGACAGTCTCTCACAGAGATTCTAAAGGGCACACAATAATGAAAGGTCCTTATTCCTTAGAGGCACTTAGTCTCCCACAAGGTCTCTTGACAGAGTATTGAATCCAAGGGTTGAACGTCTACCAAAATCAGTCAAAAGGAGAGTGACATCCTTGGAGAACATAGTGTGTCTTGAAGGGCACATTGCATAAATAAAACATGAATAAATGTGAGTGGCACCCTTGGAGCACGTAGTGTGTCTTGAAGGACACGTCGTGATTTTTTTAGATGTAGGTGAGTCAATGAACCTTGGTGCCTAGAAAACAATATTTTATCTTGACATGGTCAGCCTTAGAATAAAAAAGTTGTATGAGTAAAGTTATTCATTATAAAAAATTCCTTAAAAAAAATATGCTATGCCTAGTTGAATTTAAGGCCTAGTTCTAAATAGGGTATGAGGACTAAAAATTAATTCATCAATTAATAAAAGGGGGATGAACAAAAATCAAATAAAGAATTTAAAGGAGAATTAATTTATCTAAGAATTAATTACTATTGTGTGCAAGACAAGTTAATTTGGAACTTAGACAAAAAGGGGAATTAAATCCATAAAGTAATGTGGAACATAGAAAGGAATCTAGTCTAGAGAAATTTCCTAAATAAAACTCAACTAAGATTTAAGAAAGGCGTAAGTCATTAAAGGAAATTAAGGGAATAAAGGGACAAGAATGATCATTTTTTGGAATGCTTTTAGGTGGGTGAGGGAAATTGACAAATTAATTTAATTAATTAAATGAATTTTTGGTGCAACTCAGGGATCGGGTGACAAGTGTACGAGGGAGAATTTTTCCTAAATAATTTTAAATAAAATGAATTTAATGCACAAATGGAAGTGTCACTAAGAAGAACTCTATCAAATAAATGGCATAGGAGGGGAATGGATCACGACTGGTATGCGGTCGGATTTTTCTCTTGACTAATTTTTCTTGTGGGAGTTGGGATACCCAACTTGAATAGAGAGTGGTACAAGCTACACCATGCGAGGAGAGTTGGGAGCTAGGTTTCTTGAGATTGTGTGTGTGCCCCCTTTGTGGCTTGAGGAGCTAAGGGGGAAGAAGATTGCCCCTAGCATTGGATTGGAGGTACCGGTAAGGTCTCAGTGGTTAACAATAAGGAGTTGGATGGAACGTAAGCACAGAACAACAACTTCATATTCTTCACCTTCGGTTACAGTATGCATGTGTAAAATTTTGCATTGGTGAATTAGTTAAAATATTTGTATATGGATTTATATGTTATTGAATTTGAAAGTATTATTGGAACTGTTTGTGTGTGTCGATCAATATTTTTATGGCAACTCCATTATAAGGATGTTGACTTATAGGTGTAGCATGTCACCATATCTTTCATCTAGAAGGATCCTCGATATCAAAATTCTTAGTTGTCTTTCTCAACATTGCTCTGCAAATTGATCCCCCCCCCTCTCTGTGTTGTTGTTGGATTAAGTATTTATACTTTCCTATGCCTTTGCTCACTCTCTAGCGAAGTTTTACCACCTCAACCTCTCTGTGTTCTCCTTACTTACCCAACATTTTAAGTCCCGATTGCTTAGCGATTGTACATGATTTTCTCGATGTTGACCACTCCTTCCAGTGCTAGAACTCTGAGAAATTATTTTACCCTAGGAGAATTTCCGACGTTCCCTTGCTCTATGGGGTGGTATTTTTCTAGGAATTGGAGGAACAACCCACTTGTTTCACCCAGTTTATGCATTTTTGGGGTGCTAGTTTTCACCTCTACATTTGCAGAAGGATGCCCAACAATGGACCCACGCATTGAGAGCCGAGTAAATTATTCCATTGAATTGAAATTCTTGCACCACCATAACAGAACCTTCACTGATTCCTTCTTATCCTTGCTCTTTTCAATACTTAGCTAAACTGATTGGTAGCATTGAGGTTACTCAGATTTCAGTTAGGGTTGTCTCAGACCCATTTGATTAATTCAAATTTATATATTTTAAGAGGATAAAGAGGAGCTGATTACAAGTGCCTTATGATTGGAGGGCTTGATCGTTCAGACATCTTAAATGAGTAGTGTCGTTCATAGTCTTATTGTTGCTTCGTTGATCTGCTATGCGAAATGATTTCTCGCCTCCTTCCATTTTTATTGTTTTTTCTCGTACCCTCTTCACTTGCAAAAAGAAACTCCCACCTATCTTTATTTTGTATGATCTAGATGTGGTTAAGTCGTTGTTATTCCTTGATATTTTTCTTCACTGGTTTGCTTTACAGAGACGCTTAGATACCCCTGGTGTTATTTTGCATCCCTGCATTCTCGAGGGGAGTCCTTCTCTAGGCCTTCCATTTTTTTATCTCCTCTGCGATTGCTTAGGATATTTGGCCCTAAATCTTCCCTACATTGTTCCCTCTTAGAGAAGCTATGACTGTTGTCTCTGCGTTTCTTCTTGGGTAAGTATATCCTTCTCCTCCTCGAGTCTTTATTCACCCAGCCTTGTGCGGACTTTCAACCCTTTGTTTTCCACTGCCCCCCGTGGAGCAATATTCCCAGAGAATGCACACCTAGATCCATGGAGAATTAAAGGTGGAGAGGTGTCTCTGAGTTTTCCAGTGCCTTAGTTAAGAATTCTTATATTAAGGTGGGTTATTTCTTCTTATGTTTTACTCCAACGTTCAGGTTATTACCTTTCTTTGTTTTTTTATTTATTATTATGGAGTTATTTAAATAAATTTTAGGATGGGGTTATCCCCAAGTCCTTTTCACATAGATATTGTGAGGTTGTTTTGTTGATTTTTTTTTAAATGCTTGAAACCCATTACTTTGGATGGTGTTCATATCTATGCAACTCTAGAAATTGTAGGACCGATGTCCCACTATTAAAGGTAATCTTATTTCTTGCAATGGGTACTTGTGACTTATAGTTTGTATTTACCTTCTTCCAATTAAGTGCTTTTTGGTTTGGGCATCCACCTTTATTGCCCGTCCCTTGCTGGTCTTATACCTTATAAAATAAAGAATAACCCTATGTGGTAGATAATTCACTTATCTATACATTAATGTTTAGTGTAATAATTATGGCTGCTACGCCACGAATAATGGTTAGTTTCTCTTGTGCTTGAAATTGCATTATCGATGGGTGTAAGTTATTAGATTGAATGTGCACACTAAGTAAATGATGACACTATTGTGCCTATGCTTAATATGATGCACACTGATTTATGGTCTAAATTTCCTTGTGCAATACATAACGATGATGAGATTAATTAGAATTTCGGTTACCAATGATCCTTAATATTGTTGTAAAGTATGATAAATTACAAGTTAGATTTCCTTTGTGCCTTGGAAAAATGGGCTTGGGTACTCTTGTGTAACAGATGACATGGGTGCATGTTCGCTTAGATTAGTTTATTTCTTGTGTGCATGCAAATTTTGATGTATTAAATGATGGTTTTACATGGTTAGTTATTTATTTGATTGAGTTTATTCTTGAATGATGGTTTTTTAAGCTTAGTTTATTCTTGTGTGCATGAAAAATTTAAGGTATCGAATGATGTATTGTATAATTTTTAGATTTTTCTTCTTGCACGCAATGGAAATTCAATGTAATGAATGGTGTGGGCTATTTACTTCTTGCGCTTGTAGATTTTTATGATGGTTAGAGCTTAGAACTTACACAATTAAAAAGTAATGAATTGATTTACCCTGCATCAATGATTAGTTCAAGGATATTAGATTTCTTTTTTTATGGATTCCATATAATGTATGATAGTCGAGGATTTTTGGACTTCTTGTGCCATGGATTTTATGTCATGTATCATGGTGTAGATCTTGCGCCTTGGATGATGTTGATGAATAGGTGTTACGTTTCTTTTGATATGGACTATGTTGACACATAGATGTTCAATCTTTAGTTTACTAATGCACTTGTCACAATGTTGCGGTATGCTTTCCTTATGATTGGATTATTTGCATGCAATGATCGATAAGTGAATATGTTAATATGGCATTTGGACATGTGCTTACCATGATAATGATGTTGATTATTGTAATTTTATGATTGATTTAATCGTGTGCCTCGATGTAAAGTAGATGTATGCTTTGCACTGGAAAATAAAGTAAATTTGAATACATTGTGCCTTCTCTTGTGTCATTGTATGATTGATTTAGGATTTAGTTCTCTTGTGCCATGAAATTTATGTTATGTGTGAATGATTGATAATGTGCTGAAATTGTTTCATTAATTTATCAGATGATGTCTCAATCATATAGTTAATTATTGTGATGTATATTTCCTAATGTTGTATTAAAAGAAAAAAAAAATACATCATTTGTGTTGTAGTAATGACGACGCCATTACATATGGTATCAGAGCAGGTTCAACCCTAAGACTGTGGATAGCCATGCCTTCCACTGAATTAAGCCCTTGATTAATATTTAGTGCTAATTAAAATATCAAATTGTTCATGTGATAATCATGGTTAGAGGACGTTCCAGAGATTCAAAATGTGGTGCTGGGGAAGAAAGTCTGATGCCTCTAGAAGCACATGCACCCTAGGAGACTAGCCCCCAAGGGGAAGAACAAGTCCTTGGGAAGGAGTCGATTGTTGTAAGGGAGGTGGATGGTCTGACAAGGTACTTCCAGGGAATGTCAGAGGCCTTGATTAACCTTATACACTGAGATGAGGCTAGAGTGCCTATACCCATGAGAGTCCACAACACACCCCAACCAGTACTGGTAGCATTCTCGAAGAAATCAAGAGGCTTAAGTTCTTGAGTCCTTGAGTACCACGGAAGACTCATCTGTCGAGGCATGACTAGAGAGCATGGTGATGTGCTTCGTGCTTTGTGATTATGACCTCCATCATGAAGGTCTGCATGGTAGTCTTTAGCTAAAGGGGTGCGCTCTTATATGGTGGAAGATTCTCCTACCTGATCTAAACATGATCGTTGAAGCTGTGTTTTGGGAATGATTCAAAGAATGATTCCGAGAGAACTAATTGTTAGAATAATTCACTAATCACCATCTCAATGACTTCAACGCCTTACGATAGAGTTGTCGTATAGTGCTGGATTATAAGACCATATTTATGTTGCTACTTCAGTATGCCCCACATATGAACACGAAAAGTTGTAGATCGGTGGGTTCATGATCAACCTTAACTCCAAATTTCGTGCGAAGGTGAGGCTCTAAATTCCTCAAACATTACATGATGCAATCCAGTAGGCCTCATTGCTAAGAAATATTTGATCACGGGAGTCAACACATGACTCCTACAAGATTGTCTGGATTGATGACATCTGGTGCAAAACAACATTAGACGCTAGTCGGAAAATACATCTTGGTATCAAGACACATCTACAAAACCCTTGTTCACAACACCATGATTATGGGTTCCTCAGAAGAAGACCCCTATAGGGGACTGCCACCAACAACCGTAGTTAGGCTTGTTAGCAGAACAGAGAGGGATCTTAGGCTGGTAGGCCAACAACTTCTACTTTGGGGACCAGGAGTATAGGACCAAAGACGGTTGCTGGACATGTGGAGATGCCACCTTACCATCAAGAATGATCAGTTGAAAAGGACAGAGAGGTTGGGTCAACGGGACACACTACCATTGGGGAGATGGGAGAGGCCCACAGGATCCTTGATCATGGTGACTAACCACCAGGCCAAGTGCTAGAACACTGTTCTCGAGGCATCGGGTACCATTTCCAAACAAAATATAGTATTTGTTAGATATAGGTGCTACATAGAGCTCTATTCCTAGTACTTTGCTAAAGGGATTCAAGTAAAATCATTTGACAGGACAAGTTTAGATTCGTTGATATGTCTTCAGGTGCCAACTGGATGATTGGAGGAAGGGTTATGAACTATCGCTTTAACTTGGGGAATAGTGTAAGATCTTGATGACATGGTTAGTATGGACTGGTTGGAATCGCATGAGGTGATACTCAACTGTAAGACAAAATGATTGAGTTTGGTTGAATATGAAGGACAGAGAAGTGAGATTGTAGGAAGAAAATAGGTTGTATCCCTAAGGTTCATTTCTTCCTTGCAACTATAAGAGAGCACGTGCAAGGATGAAATTTATATGAATACTTAGAAATGAACGTAAAGGGCATGGTGGAAGGATTAGAAAACCTTCTGGTAGTATGATAGTTTGCAGACGTGATTCCCAAAAGAATTACCAGGTGTGTCACCTGAAGCCAAGATGAAATTTATCATAGACCTAAGACCTACAACTGAACCACTGGGAAAAATGACTTATTGGACATTGAAACCTAAGTTACAAGAGTTGATAATACAACTAAAGGAGTTGCTAGACCTAGGAATTATACACCCAAGTGTATCGCCTTGGGGTGCTCTTGTTATTTTCACACGAAAGAAGGATGGGTCGTGGAGGCTCTAATTTACTACCGTCGAGTATTCCTTGACGACATATTGATATATTCTTGGATGAAGGAGGAATATGAAAATCATTTGAACTTGGTACTACAGTGTCCTCGAGAGAACAAATTGTTTGGGAAACTCTTTAAATGCTCTTTTTATCCATCGAAGATTCATTACTTAGGGCATGTCATCTCTGGTGAAGGTATCGTTGTGGATCCAATGAAGGTAGAGGCTATTATGGAATGTAATGCACTAATGAACATCCCAGAACTACGTAGATTCATGGGTTTAGTGAGATATTATCGACAGTTCGTCGAGGGTTTTTCGAAGATAACAATCAGATTAAGGAATTGTAGAAGAAGAACAAGGATTTTTTGTGGGCCAAGAAATGCAAGGAAGAATTTCTAAGTCTCAAGAAGTTGTTGACGACAATGTTGATACTAAAATTCCCTAACATGGACGTGGACTTTTTGGTATACACTGACGCATCCAAGGAAGGCTTAGGTGGAGTCTTGGTGAAAGGTGGTTGAGTGATCGCTTACATCTCAAGAAAGTTAAGTAAGCATGAGGAGAACTACGCGACACATGATTTGGAGTTGTTATCCATTGTGTATGCCCTAAGAGTGTGGAGACACTACTTGATTGGATGGAAATTTGAACTAAAAACAGACAATTGTGTTTACAATTTTTTTTTATGCAAAGCAACTTGAACGTGCAACAAAGGTGTTGGTTGGAACTGCTTAGCGAGTACGATTTCGAGATTTCCTACATAAAAGGAACAATGAATAGAGTGGATGATGCATTTAGTTGAAGACCACATATATTTTCAATGATACCTCTTTAGACGAATCTACGTGAAAATATTTTACTTTATAGCACGACGATGACTGGCATAAATAGGTTAAGGAATTTATCAGACAAAACACCATGTTGGTACCAAAATTTGAGGGATTTACTATGGAGAACGATGGATTAATGTGATATAATAACCATATTTATGTACCTCCCAATGACGAGTTGAGAAGTTTGATCTTAAACGAGGCTCACAAAGTAGTGTACATGGCTCATCTAGGAGTCATGGAGATGAGGGAAGACCTTAAACCCTTATTCTTCTAGAAAGGAGTGAAGGTAGACATAGTCAACTACATGGTGAGATGTCTAGAATGTCAGCAAGTGAAGGCTAAACATAGGCATCCGGTGGGATTACTACAACCACACGTTATTCCAAAATCAAAATGGGAGGTCATTTCGTTGGAATTCGTTGGGGAAATTTCCATTGACAGCAAGGAGGCACAACTCGATTTTCATGGTAGTTGACACTCTGATGAAGAGTGATCATTTTATCCCTGTTTGTATGATGTATCAGGCGCCAGATATACCTAGAATTTTTATCAACAAGATAGTGAGACTGGATGGCATGCCTAAGAGGATCTTATCCAATCATGGATCGATGTTTACAGGATGATTTTGGAATATTTCCAAGAGGCCTTAAGAACCCAACTTAACTTTAGTACAACATATCACACAGAGATAGACCGGTAGGAATAATGAATGAACCAAATCCTGGAGGGTATGTTGTGTATGAGTAGTGACGGTCGTAGTCTTACTATTTCTTCATTGATATGTTATGCAAAACGATTTCTCACCTCCTTCCATTTTTATTGTTTTTTCCTGTATCCTCTTCACTTGAAATAGAAAACTCCCACCTGGATTTCTTCTTTATGAGATCAATGTGGTTAAGTCGTTGTCACTCCTGAGTGTTTTTCTTCACTGGTTTCTTTTGCAGGGACGCTCGGAGACCCCTAGTGTTCTTCTGCATCCCTTCATTCTGGAGGGGAGTCCTTCTCTAGGCCTTCCCTTCTCTTATCTCCTCTGCAATTTCTCAGGATAAAAAAACATGCTCATGGTATCTTCTCTTAGATCATATATGGATTTCCCTATAAATAGTTGTTTTTCAAGATGAAATACTACTTCAATGTTTTTTACCCTTTCAATAACACATAAGGTTCTTAGTATATATAGTGTCTTTTGTAACTTTTTATATGCTCTTCAGTACTCTAATATAATATAGTGTAACATCCTACTCGTGTACGTACTTGATTTGAATTATTATTTGAGGACACTTCCGTAAAACTGATCTGGTTCATTATATGGTTGACTGCGTCGCTTATGGATTCTTATGATGATACTGTGGATTATGATGTCATGTTATTTTATTATGTATAGACAAGTGCTATCGACTGGTTTCTCCTCAGTGTGTCAAACTCTTTACAGATTGAAGATATCAATGGCATCGATGGACCTCCTTGGACTCTAGATCAAGTCAGGGAGTGAAATGTATATGGTTTGAGTATTTCCTTTATTGCATATGTGACATATGACTGGGTATATTATGATGTTGTTTATGGATCGCTGACATGTTTCATTGATGGATGCAGGATGACGATGGCTTTTCAATTAGACTCACATTTGGAGTAAAGGGGTCATGCACGACAACCAGTGATATTGAGGGAGAGGTGTGGCCACAACCCTGACGCAACCTACTAGAACTCCCATGGTGGCTCAAACTATAGGTTAACGATTACCTAGTTCGAGAGATCCACGATGCCATGAGGGAAGACTGAGATAGTATCTGACGAATATTCTAAAGGGCACACAATAATGCAGGGTCTTTATTCCCTAGAGGCACTAAGTCTCCCACAAGGTCTCTTGACAAAGTATTGAATCTAAGGGTTGTATGTCTACCAAAATCAGTCAAAAGGAGAGTGACACCCTTGGAGAACGTAGTGTGTCTTGAAGGGCACATCGCATAAATAAAACATGAATAAATGCGAGTGGCACCCTTGGAGCACGTAGTGCATCTTGAAGGACATGTCATGATTTTTTTAAGCGTAGGTGAGTCAATGAACCTTGGTGCCAAGAAAACAATATTTCATCTTCGCATGGTTAGCCTTAGAATAAATAAGTTGTATGAGTAAAGTTATTAATTATAAAAAATTCCTTAAAAAAAATATGCTATGCCTAGTTGAATTTAAGGCCTAGGTCTAAATAGGGTATGAGGACTAAAAATTAATTAATCAATTAATAAAAGGGGGATGAAGAAAAATCAAATAAATAATTTAAAGGAGAATTAATTTATCTAAGAATTAATCACTATTGTGTGCAAGACATGTGTTGTAGGAAAATCTCCCTGCGGACAGGTAGATCACCTCAAAGATCTAGACTCTTTACTCTAAGACAAAAAGTGCTTAATGTGGACACTGACTTCCTTTCATATCTATACAAACTAATGCATGAGGAGGAAGGAGAACAAAAGTACCTTTTTATTGACATTTGTCCCTGCACGCTCTGAGTTGAGCTCCAATCTTCCGCTCCTCGATGAGCCCTCTAGACAAAACAATAGTACGACCACTTCCTACTCTATTGATATTAGCTTGAAAATAGATCTATATATCATGGATAAGTTTATGTAAGATCAGACACAAACTATAAAGAAATAGGCCAAGTGTGTCATATTAATGAGAACAATGACATAAGTAGCTTACAATCGTAGATGTGAATGCGACAGCTTCGTCAAGTCCCCTTTGCCTAACCCTTGCTCAAAAGATCCACGACCTAGATGATAGTAGCTTCACTGATCACTCTCCTTCAGTTCATTGTGTGTTTCCTATGAGATCATAGGTTTTGTGCTAGCAATTCTTCCCCTTTTTCACCATCATAGAGCCTGCTTATATAGGTTAAGAAAGGCTTAACTTCTTGAGGTATCTTTAGGGTAGGTTGAGGAATTCCCTCCTTAGATCAGGGATCTTCTAATTGAACCAAGAATTCGAATGAAACTGCCTTCCAAACTTTAAATATCATCCCCTCATTCTCCTCAACGGGCCAACCACTACCCAGATTAGATAGCACTCCCTCAAAAGGGGCATCAGGGTGTTATAATTCTCCCTAGGAGGCTCAAGGGGAGCGCCAGTGCTACAAATATGGGTAACGCTCCTTCAGAGAGGTGGTTTGTTGTTATAATGCTCCCTAAGACCTTATAGGGGATCACCAACACTCCTAAGGATGATATAAAGGAGTTCTCTCCTTCAAAACCATAGTTTAAGAGCTCCTTTCAGGTGGCAAGAGATCCTTGACTTCAGTTAATCATTCTCCCTCCTCCAAATCAAGTGTCTGAGGTATTCTAATTGTCTCCTTGGTGTCATCATCATGGCAGTATGCTTTATTTGATGTTTTCAACACTTGTGAACGACACGCGACACTTGCGACAGTTGAGAGGAACATGTGACACTTACAACACTTATCGAAGCGAGAAATATTGAGGTGTAACAACATGCTAATTTGGAACTTAGACAAAAATGGGAATTAAATGCATAAAGGAATGTGGAACCTAGAAAGGAATCTAGTCTAGAGAAATTTCCTAAATAAAAGTCAACTAATATTTAAGAAAGGTGTAAGTCATTAAAGGAAATTGAGGGAATAAAGGGACAACAAGGAGCATTTTTTGGAACACTTTTAGGTGGGTGAGGGAAGGTGAGAAATTAATTTAAATAATTAAATGAATTTATGGTGCAACTAAGAGATTGGGTGACAAGTGTACGAGGGATAATTTTTCCTAATTAATTTTAAATAAAACAAATTTAATGTGCAAATGGAAGTGTCACTAAGAATAACTCTATAAAATAAATGGCATAGGAGGGGAGTGGATCACTACTGGTATGCGGTCGAATTTTTTTCTTGGCTGATTTTTCTTGTGGGAGTTGGGATACCCAACTTGAATAGAGAGTGGTACAAGCTACACCATGCGAGGAGAGATGGGAGCTAGCTTTCTCGGGATTGTGTGTGTGGCCCCTTTGCAGCTCAGGGGGCTCAGGGGGAGGAAGATTACCCCTAGCATTCACTCGAAGGTACCAGTGAGGTCTCAATGGTTAGCAATAAGGACTACATTGACACGTAGATGTTCATGTTTTACTTTACTAATGCGCTTGTCACAATGTTGCGATATGCTTTCCTTATGATTGGATTATTTGCGCACAATGATAGATAAGTGAATATGTTAATATGGATTTTGGAACATGTGCTTACCTTGATAATGATGTTGATTATTGTAATTTGATGATTAATTTAATCATGCGCCCTAATGTAAAGTAGAGGTATTCTTTGCACTGGAAAATAAAGTAAAGTTGAATACATTGTGCCTTCTCTTGTGTCATTGTATGATTGATTTAGGATTTAGTTATCTTGTGCCATGAAAGTTATGTGATGTGTGAATGATTGATAATGTGCTAAAATTGTTTCATTAATTTATCAAATGATGTCTCAATGATATAGTTAATTATTGTGATGTATATTTCCTAATGTTGTATTAAAAGAAAAAAAAATTACATCATTTTTGTTTTAGTAATGACGAGCTCATTACATATGGTATCAGAGCGGATTCAACCCTATGAATGTGGATAACCATGCCTTCCACTGAATTAATCCCTTGATTAATAATTAGTGCTAATTAAAATATCAAATTGTTGATGTGGTAATCATGGTTAGAGGACATTGCTGAGATTCACAATGTGGTGCTGGGGAAGAAGGTGCGATGCTTCTAGAAGCACATGCACCCTAGGAGACTAACCCCCAAGGGGAATAACATGTCCTTGGGAAGGATTCAATTGTTTTAAGAGAGGTGGATGGTCTGACAAGGTACTTCCAGGGAATGTTAGAGGCCTTGATTAACCATATACACTGAGATGAGGGCAGGGCACCTATACCCCGGAGGGTCCACAACACACCCCAACCAGTACTGGTAGCATTCTTGAAGAACTCAAGAGGCTTAAGTTCATGAGTCCATGAGTGCCACAGAAGAATCATCCACCAAGGAATCACTAGAGAGCATGGTGATGTGCTTCGTTCTTTGTAATTATGACCTCCATCATGAAGGTCTGCATGGTGGTCTTTAGGTAAAGGGGTGCGCTCTTATATGGTGGAAGATGCTCCTACCTCATCTAAACATGATCGTTGAAGCCATGTTTTAGGAATGATTCAAAGAATAGTTCTGGGAGAACTAATTTTCATAAGAACTCATTGAACACCATATCCATGAGTTCAATGTCTTACGACAGATTCGTCATATGGTGCCAGATTATAAGACCATATTTATGGAGCTACTTTAGTATGCCCCGCATCTAAACACAGAAAAGTTGTAGATCAGTGGGTTCATGATCAACCTTAACTCGAAATTTTGTGCGAAGGTGAGGATCTAAATTCCTCGGACATTGGACGATGCAGTCAAGTTAGCCTCATTGCTAAGAAATATTTGATCATGGGAGTCAGGGCATGACTCCTACAAGATTGTCTGGACTGACGAAATCTAGTGCACAACAACATCAGACGCCAGCTGGAGAAGACATCTTGGTATCAAGACATGTCTACAGAACCCTTGTTCACTACACCATGATGATGGGTTCCTCGGAAGAATACCCCTACAGGGGACTGCTGCCAACAACCGTAGTTAGGCTTGTCAGCAGAATAGACCGGGATCTTGGGCTAGTAGGCCAACAACTTCTACTTCAGGGACCAGGAGTATAGGACTGGATACGTTTGTTGTACATGTGGAGATGCCACCTTACCATCAAGAATGATTGATTGAAAAGGATAGAGAGGTTGGGTCAACAGGACACACTACCGTTGGGGAGATGGGCGAGGCCCACAGGATTCTTGATCATGGTGAATAACTGCAAGGACGAGTGCTAGAACACTGTTCTAGAGGCATCGGGTAGCATCACCAACCAAAATTTAGTATTTCTTAGATCCAGGTGCTACATAGAGATCTATTCCTAGTACTTTTCTAAAGGGATTCAAGTAAAAGCATTTGACAGAACAAGTTTAGATTTGTTGATATGTCCTCGGGTGCCAACTGGATGGTTGGAGGAAGGGTTATGAACTATGTCTTTAACTTGGGGAATAGAGTAAGATCTTGACGACATGGTTAGTATGGATTGGTTGGAATCCCATGAGGTGATACTCAACTGTAAGACAAAACGATTGAGTTTGGTTGAATATGAGGGACAGAGAAGTGAGATTGTACGAAGAAAATAGGTTGTATTCCTAAGGATCATTTCTTCCTTGCAACTACAAGAGAGAATTTCTTCCTTGCAACTACAAGAGAGCATGTGCAAGGTTGTAAGTTATATGAATACTTATAACTGAACGTAAAGGGCATGGTGGAAGGATTAGAAAACCTTCTGGTAGTACGATAGTTTGCAGATGTGATTCCCAAAAGAATTACCAGGTGTGTCGCCTGAAGCCAAGATGAAATTTATCATAGAACTAATACCTAGAAATGAACCAATGGGAAAAATGACTTATTGGACATTGACACCTGAGTTACAAGAGTTGATGATACAACCGAAGAAGTTGCTATACCTAGGACTTATACACCCAAGTGTATCGCCTTGGGGTGCTCTTATTATTTTCATATGAAAGAAGGATGGGTCGTGGAGGCTCTGATTTACTAACGTCGAGTATTCATTGATGACATATTGATATATTCTTAGATGAAGGAGGAATATGAAAAGCATTTGAACTTGGTACTATAGTTCCTTCGAGAGAAAAAATTGTTTGGGAAACTGTTTAAATGCTCTTTTTATCCATCGAAGATTCATTACTTAGGGCATGTCATCTCCGGTGAAGGTATCGTTGTGGATCCAATGAAGGTAGAGGCTATTATGGAATGTAATGCACTAATGAATGTCCTATAATTACATAGATTCATGGGTTTAGCGAGATATTATCGATCGTTCCTCGAGGGTTTTTTGAAGATAACAATCAGATTAAGGAATTGTAGAAGAAGAACAAGGATTTTGTGTCGGCCAAGAAATGTGGGGAAGAATTTCCAAGTCTCAAGAAGTTGTTGACGACAATGTTGATACTAAAATTACCTGACATGGAAGCGGACTTCTTGGTATGCACTGACACATCCAAGGAAGGCTTAGGTAGAGTGTTGGTGCAAGACGGTCGAGTGATCTCTTACATCTCAAAAAAGTTAAGTAAGCATGAGGAGAAATATGCGAAACATGATTTGGAGTTGTTATCCATTATGTATGCACTGAGAGTGTGGAGAAACTACTTAATTGGATGGAAATTTGAACTAAAAATGGACAATTATGGTTTACAATTTTTTTTTACGCAAAGCAACTTGAACGTGCGACAAAGGTGTTGGTTGGAACTGATTAGCGAGTATGATTAAGAGATTTCCTACATAAAAGGAACAATGAATAGAGTGGATGATGCATTTAGTCGGAGACCACGTATATTTTCAATGATACCTCTTTAGACGAATCTACGTGAAAATGTTTTTACTTTATAGCACGATGATGACTGGCATAAATGGGTTAAGGAATTTATCAGACAAAACACCATGTTGGTACCAAAATTTGAGGGATTTACTATGGATAACGATGGATTAATGAGATATAATAACCATATTTACATACCTCCCAACGACGAGTTGAGAATTTTGATCTTAAATGAAGCTCATAGAGTAGTGTACATGGCTCATCCAGGAGTCATGGAGATGAGGGAAGACCTTAAACCCTTATTCTTCTAGAAAGGAATGAAGGTAGACATAGTCAACTACATGGTGATATGTCTAGAATGTCAGCAAGTGAAGGACGAACATAGGCATCCGACGGGATTACTACAACCACACATTATTCCAGAATCAAAATGGGAGGTCATTTCATTGGAATTCATTGGGGAAATTTCCACTGACAGCAAGGAGGAATGACACGATTTTTCTGGTAGTTGACACTCTGATGAAGAGTGATCATTTTATCCCTATGTGTATGATGTATCAGGTTCCAGACATACCTAGAATTTTTATAAGCAAGATAGTGAGACTGCATGCCATGCCTAAGAGGATCTTATCCAATTGTGGATCGATGTTTACAGGATGATTTTGGAATAGTTCCAAGAGGCCTTAAGAACCCAACTTAACTTTAGTACCACATATTACTTAGAGATAGACCAGTAGGAATAATGAATGAACCAAATCCTTGAGGATATGTTGTGTATGAGTAGTGACATTTGTAGTCTTACTGTTTCTTCATTGATATGTTATGCAAAACAATTTCTCACCTCCTTCCATTTTTATTGTTTTTTCCTGTCTCCTCTTCACTTGCAATAGAAAACTCCCACCTGTCTTTATTCTTTATGAGATCAATGTGGTTAAGTCGTATTCACTCCTCAGTGTTTATCTTCACTGGTTTCTTTTGCAAAGACACTCGGAGACCCCTGGTGTTCTTCTGCATCCCTTCATTCTGGAGGGGAGTCCTTCTCTAGGCCTTCCCTTCTCTTATCTCTTTTGCAATTTCTCAGGATAAAAAAACATGCTCATGGTATCTTCTCTTAGATCATATATGGATTTCCCTATAAATAATTGTTTTTCAAGATGAAATACTACTTCAATGTTTTTTACCCTTCCAATAACACATAAGGTTCTTAGTATATATAGTGTCTTTTGTAACTTTTTATATGCTCTTAAATACTCTAATATAATATAGTCTAACATCCTACTCTTGTGCATACTTGATTTGAATTATTATTTGAGGACACTTGCATGAAACTGATCTGGTTCATTATATGGTTGACTTCTTCGCTTATGGATTCTTATGATGATACTATGGATTATGATGTCATGTTATTTTATTATGTATAGACAGGTGATATCGACTGGTTTCTACTGAGTGTGTTGAACTCTTGATAGATTGAGGATATCAATGGCATTGATGGACCTCCTTGGACTCTAGATCAAGTCAGGGAGTGAAATGTATATGGTTTGAGTATTTCCGTTATTGCATATGTTACATATGACTGGGTATATTATGATGTTATTTATGGATCACTTACATGTTTCATTGATGGATGTAGGGTGACGATGGATTTTTAATTAGACTCACATTTGGAGTAAAGGGGTCATGCATGACAACCAGAGATATTGAGGGAGAGGTGTGGCAACAACCCTGATACAACCTACTAGCACTCTCATGGTGGCTCAAACTGTAGGTTAACGATTACCTAGTTCGAGAGATCCACGATGCCATGAGGGAAGACTAAGACAATCTCTCACGAATATTCTAAAGGTCACACAATAATGCAGGGTCCTTATTCCCTAGAGGCACTAAGTCTCCCAAAAGGTATCTTAATAAAGTATTGAATCCAAGGGTTGGACGTCTACCAAAATCATTCAAAAGGAGAGTGGCACCCTTGGAGAACGCAGTGTGTCTTGAAGGGCACATCGCATAAATAAAACATGAATAAATGCGAGTGGCACCCTTGGAGCACGTAGTGCATCTTGAAGGACATGTTGTGATTTTTTTAAGCGTAGGTGAGTCAATGAACCTTGGTGTCTAGAAAACAATATTTTATCTTCACATGGTTATCCTTAGAATAAATAAGTTGTATGATTAAAGTTATTAATAATAAAAAATTCCTTAAAAAAAATATGCTTTGCCTAGTTGAATTTAAGGCCTAGGTCTAAATAGGGTATGAGGACTAAAAATTAATTAAGCAATTAATAAAAGGGGGATGAAGAAAAATCAAATAAAGAATTTAAAGGAGAATTAATTTATCTAAGAATTAATTACTATTGTGTGCAAGACATGTGTTGTAGGAAAATCTCCCTGCGGACAGGTAGATCACCTCAAAGAGCTAGACTCTTTACTCTAAGACAAAAAGTGCTTAACGTGGAGACTGACTTCCTTTCAGATCTATACAAACTAATGCATGAGGAGGAAGGAGAACAAAAGTACCTTTTTATTGATGTTTGTCCCTGCACGCTCCGAGTTGAGCTCCAATATTCTTCTCCTTGATGAGCCTTGTAGAAAAAAAAACAGTACGACCACTTCCTACTCTATTGATATTAGCTTGAAAATAGATCTATCTATCAATGATAATTTTATGTAAGATAAGACACAAACTAGAAAGAAACAGGCCAAGCATGTCATATTAATGAGAACAATGATAGAAATAGCTTACAATCGTAGATGCGAATGCGACAGCTTCGTCAAGACCCCTTTGCCTAACCCTTGCTCAAACGATCCACGACCTGGAAGATAGCAACTTCACTGATCACTCTCCTTCAGTTCATTGTGTGTTTCCTATGAGATCATAGGTTTCATGCTAGCAATTCTTCCCCCTTTTCACCATCATAGAGCTTGCTTATATAGGTTAAGATTAGGTCTTGAGGTATCTTTAGGGTAGGTTGAGGAATTCCCTCCTTAGATTAGGGATCTTTTGATTGAACCAAGAATTTGAATGCAACTGCCTTCCAAAATTGAAATATCCTCCCCTCATTCTCCTCAACGGGCCAACCACTACCCAGATTAGAGAGAGCTCCCTCAAAAGGGGCATTAGGGCATTATAATGCTCCCTAGGAGGTTCAAGGGGAGTGCCAACACTACAAAGATGGGCAGCGCTCCTTCATAGAGGTGGTTTGTTGTTATAATGCTCCCTAAGACCTTATAGGGGAGTACCAACGCTCCTAAGGATGATATAGAGGAGTGCTCTCCTTCAAAACCATAGTTTAAGAGCTCCTTTCAGGTGGCAAGAGATCCTTGACTTCAGTTAATCATTCTCCCTCCTCCAAATCAAGTGTCTGAGGTATTCTAAGTGTCTCCTTGGTGTCATCATCATGGCAGTATGATTTGTTTGATGTTTTCGACACTTGTGAATGACATGCGACACTTGAGACAGTTGAGAGGAACATGCAACACTTACAACACTTATCGAAGCGAGAAATATTGAGGTGTAACAACATGCTAATTTGGAACTTAGACAAAAATGGGAATTAAATGCATAAAGGAATGTCGAACCTAGAAAGGAATCTAGTCTAGAGAAATTNGTAAGTCATTAAAGGAAATTGAGGGAATAAAGGGACAACAAGGAGCATTTTTTGGAACACTTTTAGGTGGGTGAGGGAAGGTTACAAATTAATTTAATTAATTAAATGAATTTACGGTGCAAATAAGAGATTGGATCACAAGTGTACGAGGGAGAATTTTTCCTAATTAATTTTAAATAAAACAAATGTAATGTGAAAATGGAAGTGTCACTAAGAAGAACTCTATAAAATAAATGGCATAAGAGGGGAATGGATCACTACTGGTATGCGGTCGTATTTTTTTCTTGGCTGTTTTTTCTTGTGGGAGTTGGGATACCCAACTTGAATAGAGAGTGGTACAAGCTACACCATGCGAGGAGAGATGGGAGCTAGCTTTCTCGGGATTGTGTGTGTGGCCCCTTTGCAGCTCGGGGGGCTCAGGGGGAAGAAGATTACCCCTAGCGTTGGCTCGAAGGTACCAATGAGGTCTCAGTGGTTAGCAATAAGGACTACATTGACACATAGATGTTCATGCCTTAGTTTACTAATGTTCCTGTCACAATGTTGTGGTATGCTTTCCTTATTATTGGATTATTTGCGCACAATGATAGATAAGTGAATATGTTAATATGGCATTTGGAACATGTGCTTACCTTGATAATGATGTTGATTATTGTAATTTGATGATTGATTTAATCATGCACCTCAATGTAAAGTAGATGTATTCTTTGTGCTGGAAGATAAAGTAAAGTTGAATACATTGTGCCTTCTCTTGTGTCGTTGTATGATTGATTTAGAATTTAGTTCTCTTGTGCCATGAAAGTTATGTGATGTGTGAATGATTGATAATGTGCTGAAATTGTTTCATTAATTTATCATATGATGTCGCAATGATATAGTTAATTATTGTGATGTATATTTCCTAATGTTGTATTAAACGAAAAAAAAATTACATCGTTTTTGTTTTAGTAACGACAAGCCCGTTACATATGGTATCAGAGTGGGTTCAACCCTGCGAATGTGGATAACCATGCCTTCAACTGAATTAAGCCCTTGATTAATACTTAGTGCTAATTAAAATATCAAATTGTTTATGCGGTAATCATGGTTAGAGGACATTGCTGAGATTCACAACGTGGTGCTGGGGAAGAAGGTGCGATGCTTCTAGAAGAAAATGCGCCCTAGGAGAGTAACCCCCAAGGGGAAGAACATGTCCTTGGGAAGGATTCAATTGTTGTAAGAGAGGTGGATGGTCTGACAAGGTACTTCCAGGGAATTTTAGAGGCCTTGATTAACCATATACACTGAGATGAGGGAAGGGTGCCTATACCCCCGAGGGTCTACAACATGCCCCAACCACTACTGGTAGCATTCTTGAAGAACTCAAGAGGCTTACGTTCATGAGTCCATGAGTGCCACAAAAGAATCCTCCACCGAGGCATCACTAGAGAGCATGGTGATGTGCTTTATTCTTTGCAATTATGACCTTTATCATGAAGGTCTGCATGGTGGTCTTCATCTAAAGGGGTTTTCTCTTATATGGTGGAAGATGCTCCTACCTCATCTAAACATGATCGTTGAAGCCATGTTTTGGGAATGATTCAAAGAATGGTTCTAGGAGAAGTAATTGTTAGAAGAACTCATTGAGCACCATCTCCATGAGTTCAATGCCTTACGACAGATTCGTCATATGGTGCCGGATTATAAGACCATATTTATGGAGCTACTTTAGTATGCCCCACATCTGAACATAGAAAAGTTGTAGATCGGTGGGTTCATGATAAACCTTAACTCCAACTTTCGTGCAAAGGTGAGGATCTAAATTCCTCAGACATTGGACGATGCAGTCCAATTACCCTCAATGCTAAGAAATATTTGATCATGGGAGTCAGGGAATGACTCCTACAAGATTGTCTGGACTGACGACATCTAGTGCGCAACAACATCAGACGCTAGCTGGAAAAGACATATTGGTATCAATACATGTCTACAAAAACCTTGTTCACAACACCATGACGATGGGTTCCTCGGAAGAAGACCCCTACAGGGGACCACCACCAACAACCGTAGTTAGGCTTGTCAGTAGAACAGACCGGGATCTTGGGCTAGTAGGCTAACAAATTCTACTTCGAGGACCAATAGTATAGGACTGGAGATGGTTGTTGGACATGTGGAGATGCCACCTTACCATCAAGAATGATCGATTGAAAAGGATAGAGAGTTCAGGTCAATAGGACACACTACCGTTGGGGAGATGGGCGAGGCCCACATGATTCCTGATCCTGGCAAATAACCGCAAGGCCGAGTGCCAGAAAACTGTTCTCAAGGTATTGGGTACCATCACCAACCAAAATTTAGTATTTGTTAGATCTAGGTGCTACAAAGATCTTTATTCCTTGTATTTTGCTAAAGGGATTCAAGTAAAAGTATTTGACAGGACTAGTTTAGATTCATTGATATGTCTTCGGGTGCCAATTAGATGGTTCGAGGAAGGGGTGTGAACTATCGCTTTAACTTGGGGAATAGTGTAAGATCTTGAAAACATGGCTAGTATGGACTGGTTGGAATCGCATGAGGTGATACTCAACTATAAGACAAAATGATTGAGTTTGGTTGAATATAAAGGACAAAGAAGTGAGATTGTAGGAAGAAAATAGGTTGTATCCCTAAGGTTCATTTCTTCCTTACAGCTATAAGAGAGCACGCGCAAGGATGCAAGTTATATGAATACTTAGCGCTGAACGTAAAGGGCATGGTGGAAGGATTAGAAAACCTTCTGGTAGTACGATAGTTTGCAGACGTGATTCCCAAAAGAATTACCAGGTGTGTCTCCCAAAGCCAAGATGAAATTTACCATAGACATAAGATCTGAAACTGAACCAATGGAAAAAGTGACTTATTGGACATTGACACCTAAGTAACAAGAGTTGATAATTAAACCGAAGGAGTTGCTAGACCTAGGACTTATACGCCCAAGTGTATCGCCTTGGGGTGCTCCTGTTATTTTCATATGAAAGAAGGATGGGTCATGGAGACTCTGATTTACTACCATCGAGTATTCATTGATGACATATTGATATATTCTTGGATGAAAGAGGAATATGACAAGCATTTGTGCTTGGTACTACATTGTCTTCTAGAGAACAAATTGTTTTGGAAACTATTTAAATGCTCTTTTTATCCATTGAAGATTCATTACTTGGGGCATGTCATCTCCGGTGAAGGTATCATTGTGGATCCAATGAAGGTAGAGGCTATTATGGAATGTACTATGTTGATGAATGTCCCAAAACTACGCAGATTCATGGGTTTAGCGAGATATTATCGATGGTTCATTGAGGGTTTTTCAAAGATAACAATCCGATTAAGGAATTGCAGAAGAAGAACAAGGATTTTGTGTGGACCAAGAAATGCAGGGAAGCAGTTCTAAGTCTCAAGGACTTGCTGACAACAATGTCGATACTAAAATTCCTTGACATGTAAAAGGACTTCTTGGTATGCACTGACACATCCAAGGAAGTCTTAGGCAGAGTCTCGGTGCAAGACGATCGAGTGATCGCTTACATCTCAAGAAAGTTAAGTAAGCATGAGTAAAACTATGTGACCCATGATTTGTTGTTATTATCCATTGTGTATGCCCTGAGAGTGTGGAGACACTACTTGATTGGATGGAAATTTGAACTAAAAATAGACCATTGTCGTTTACAATTTTTTTTTAGACAAAGCAACTTGAACATGCGATAAAGGCGTTGGTTAGAACTGCTTAGCGGGTATGATTTCATTATTTCCTACATAAAAGGAACAATGAATAGAGTGGATGATGTGTTTAGTCAGAGACCATGCATATTTCCGATGATACATCTTTAGACGAATCTACGTGAAAATATTATAACTTTATAGCACGATGATGACTAGTATAAATAGGTTAAGGAATTTATCAGACAAAACACCATGTTGGTACCGAAATTTGAGGGATTTACTGTGGAGAATGATGGATTAATGAGATATAATAACCATATTTATGTACCTCCCAATGACGAGTTGAGAAGTTTGATCTTAAACGAAGCTCATAGAGTAGTGTACATGGCTCATCCAGGAGTCACGGAGATGAGGGAAGACCTTAAACCCTTATTCTTTTCGAAAGGAATGAAGGCATACATAGTCAACTACGTGGTGAGATGTATAGAATGTCAGCAAGTGAAGGCTGAACATAGGCATCCGGTGGGATTACTACAACCACACAATATTCCAGAATCAAAATGGGAGGTCATTTCGTTGGAATTCATTGGGGAAATTTCCACTGACAGCAAGGAGGCACGACTCAATTTTCGTGGTATTTGATACTCTGACAAAGAGTGATCATTTTATCCCCATGTGTATGATGTATCAGGTGCTAGACATACCTATAATTTTTATCAGCGAGATAGTGAGACTATATGGCATGCCTAAGAGGATCTTATCTTATCGTGGATCAATGTTTACAAGATGATTTTCGAATAATTCTAGGAGGCCTTAAGAACCCAACTTAACTTCAGTACCACATATCACTTAGAGATATACTGGTAGGAAGAATGAATGAACCAAATCCTGGAGGATATGTTACGTATGAGTAGTGACGGTCGTAGTCTTACTGTTTCTTCATTGATATGTTATGCAAAACGATTTCTTGCCTCCTTCCATTTTTATTGTTTTTTCCTGTATCGTTTTCACTTGCAATAGAAAACTCCCACCTGTATTTATTCTTTATGAGATCAATGTGGTTAAGTCATTGTCACTCCTCGTTGTTTTTCTTCACTAGTTTCTTTTGTAGAAATGCTCAGAGACCCCTGGTGTTCTTCTGCATCCCTTCATTCTAGAGGGGAGTCCTTCTCTAGGCCTTCCCTTTTTCTATCTCCTCTGCGATTGCTCAAGATAAAAAAACATGCTCATGGTATCTTCTCTTAGATCATATATGAATTTCCATATAAATATTTTTTTTTCAAGATGAAATACTACTTCAATGTTTTTTACCCTTCTAATAACACATAAGGTTCTTAGTATATATAGTGTCTTTTGTAACTTTTTATATGCTCTTCAGTACTCTAATCTAATATAGTGTAACAACCTACTCTTGTGTGTACTTGATGTGACTTATTATTTGAGGACACTTGCGTGAAAGTGATCTGGTTCATTATATGGTTGATTGCTTCGCTTATGGATTCTGATGATGAGACTATGGATTATGATGTCATGTTATTTTATTATGTATAGACGGGTGCTATCAACTGGTTTCTCCTGAGTGTTTTGAACTCTTTATAGATTGAGGATATCAATGGCATCGATGGACCTCCTTAGACTCTGGATCGAGTTAGGGAGTGGAATGTATATGGTTTGAGTATTTCCGTTATTGCATATGTGACATATGACTGGGTATATTATGATGTTGTTTATGGATCACTGACATGTTTCTTTGATGGATGAAGGATGACGATGGATTTCTAATTAGACTCACATTTGGAGGAAAGGGGTCATGCACGAAAACCAAAGATATTGAGGGAGAGGTGTGGAAACAACCCTGACACAACCTACTAGCACTCCCGTGGTGGCTCAAACTGTAGGTTAATGATTACCTAGTTAGAGAGATCCACGATGCCATGAGGAAAGACTGAGACAGTCTCTCACGAAGAATCTAAAGGGAACACAATAATGCAGGGTCATTATTATATAGAGGCACTTAGTTTCCCACAAGGTCTCCTGACAGAGTATTGAATCCAAGGATTGGACATCTACCAAAATCAGTCAAAAGGAGAGTGGAACCGTTGGAGAACATAGTGTGTCTTGAAGGGCATGTCGCATAAATAAAACATGAATAAATGTGAGTGGCACCCTTGGAGCACGTAGTGTGTCTTGAAGGACATGTCATGATTTTTTTAAGCGTAGGTGAGTCAATGAACCTTGGTGCCTAGAAAACAATATTTTATATTGACATGGTCAGTCTTAGAATAAAAAAGTTGTATGAGTAAAGTTATTAATTATAAAAAATTCCTTAAAAAAATATGCTATGCCTAGTTGAATTTAAGGCCTAGGTCTAAATAGGGTATGAGGACTAAAAATTAATTAATCAATTAATAAAAGAGGGATGAAGACAAATTAAATAAAGAATTTAAATGAGAATTAATTTATCTAAGGATTAATTACTATTGTGTGCAAGACATGATAATTTGGAACTTAGACAAAAAGGGGAATTAAATGCATAAAGGACTGTGGAACATAGAAAGGAATCTAGCCTAGAGAAATTTCCTAAATAAAACTCAACTAAGATTTAAGAAAGGCGTAAGTCATTAAAGGAAATTGAGGGAATAAAGGGACAACAAGGAGCATTTTTTGGAACACTTTTAGGTGGGTGAGGGAAATTGGAAAATTAATTTAATTAATTAGATGAATTTCTGGTGCAACTAAGAGATCGGGTGACAAGTGTACGAGGGAGAATTTTTCCTAATTAATTTTAAATAAAATGAATTTAATGTGCAAATAAAAGTGTCACTAAGAAGAACTCTATAACATAAATGGCATAGGAGGGGAATGGATCACAACTGGTATGCGGCTAGGTTTTTCCCTTGGTTGATTTTTCTTATGGGAGTTGGGATACCCAACTTGAATAGAGAGTGGTACAAGCTACACCATGCGAGGAGAGCTGGGAGATAAATTTCTTAGGATTGTGTGTGTGGCCCCTTTGCAGCTTGGGGGGCTTAGGGGGAAGAAGAATACCCCTAGCATTGGCTCAGAGGTACATGTGAGGTCTCAGTGGTTAGCATTAAGGAGCTAGATGGAACGTAAGCATGGGACAACAACTTCATATTCTTTGCCTTCGATTATAGTATGCATGTGTAAAATTTTGCATTGGTGAATTAGTTAAAATATTTGTATATGGATCTATATGTTACTAAATTTGAAAGTATTATTGGAACTGGTTGTGTGTGTCGATCGATATTTTATGGAAACTCCACTATAAGGATGTTGACTTATAGGTGTATCTTGTCACAATATCTATCATCTACAGGAATCCTCGATATCAAAATTCTTAGTTGTATTTCTCAACATTGCTCCGCAAATTGACCTCGCCCCCTCTCTGGGTTGTTGTTGGATTAATTATTTATCCTTACCTATGCCTTTGCTCACTCTCTAGCGAATGTTTACCACCTCAACCTCTCTGTGTTCTCCTTATTTACCCAACATTTTAGTTCCCTATTTCTCAGTGATTGTACATGATTTTCTCAACGTTGACCACTCCTTCTAGTGCTAGAACTCTGAGAAATTATTTTTCCCTAGGAGAATTTTCGACGTTCCCTTGCTCTACGAGGTGGTATTTTTCTAGGAATTTGAGGAGGAACCCAGTTGTTTCACCGATTTTATGCATTTTTGGGGTGTTATTTTTCACCTCTAAATTTGTAGAAGGACAACCAACAGTGTACCCATGCATTGAGAGCCGAGTAAATTATTCCAATGAATTGAAATTCTTCAACCACCATAATAGAACCTTCACTGATTCCTTTTCATCCTTGCTCTTTTTGATACTCAACTAAGGAGCATTAAGGTCACTCGGATTTCGGTTATGGTTGTCTCAGACCCATTTGATTAATTCAAATTTATATATTTTGAAAAGGATAAAGAGGAGTTGATTACAAGTGCCTTATCATTGGAGGGCTTGATCGTTTAGACATCTTAAATGAGTAGTGTCGGTCATTGTCTTATTGTTGCTTCGTTGATCTGCTACGAGAAATGATTTCTCACCTCCTTCCATTTTTATTGTTTTTTCTCGTAACCTCTTCACTTGCAACAAAAAACTCCTACCTATCTTTATTCTGTATGACCTAGATGTGGTTAAGTCATTGTCATTCTTTGATATTTTTCTTCACTGGTTTCCTTTGAAGAGACGCTTAGATACCCATGGTGTTATTCTGCATCCCTGCATTCTAGAGGGGAGTCCTTCTCTAGGACTTCCCCTTTCTTATCTCCTCTACGATTGCTCAGGATATTCATCCCTCGGTCTTCCCTACATTGTTCCCTCTTAGAGAAGCTACGACTGTTGTCTTTTTGTTTCTTCCTAGGTAAGTATATCCTTTTCCTCCTCGAGTCTTTATTCACCCAACCTTATGCAAACTTTCAACCCTTTTTTTTCCAGCACCCCCCATGGAGCAATCTTCCCATAGAATGCACACCTAGATCCATGAAGAATTAAAGGTGGAGGGGTGTCTCTGAGTTTCCCAGTGCCTTAGTTAAGAGTTCTTATATTAAGATGGGTTATTTCTTCTTACGTTTTACTACAACGTTCAGGTTATTACCTTTCTTTGTTTTTTTATTTATTATTATGGAGTTATTTAAATAAATTTTAGGATGGGGTTATCCACAAGTCCTTTGTGCATAGACATTGTGAGGTTGTTTTGTTGATTTTTTTTTAAATGCTTGAAAGCCATTACTTTGGATGGTGTTCATATCTATGCAACTCTAGCAACTGTAGGACCGATGTCCCACTATTAAAGGTAATCTTATTTCTTGTAATGGGTACTTGCGACTTATGGTTTGTATTTACCTTCTTCCAATTAAGCACTTTGTGGTTTGGGCATCCACCTTTATCACTCGTCCCTTGCTGGCCTTATACCTTATAAAAGAAAGAATAACCCTATGTGGTAGATAATTCACTTACCTATACATTAATGTTTAGTGTAATAATTATAGTTGCTATGCCACGAATAATGATTAGTTTCTCTTGTGCTTGAAATTACAGTATCGATGAGTGTTAGTTATTAGATTGAATGTGCACACTAAGTAAATGATGACACTATTGAACCTATGCTTAATATGTTGCACACTGATTTATGGTCTAAATTTCCTTGTGCAATACATAACGATGATGAGATTAATTAGAATTTGGGTTACCAATGCATCCTTAATATCATTGTAAAGTATGATCAATTACGAGTTAGATTTCCTTTGTGCCTTGGAAAAATGGGCTTGGGTACTCTTGTGCAACAGATGACGTGGGTGCATGTTCGCTTAGATTAGTTTATTTCTCATGCACATGAAAATTTTGATGTATTAAATGATGGCTTTACATGGTTAGTTATTTATTTTATTGAGTTTATTCTTGAATGATGGTTTTAAACTTAGTTTATTCTTGCGCGCATGAAAAATTTAAGGTATTGAATGATGTATTGTATAATGTTTAGATTTTTCTTCTTGCACACAATGGAAATTCAATGTAATGAATGGTATGGGCTATTTACTTCCCGTGCTTGTGGATTTTTATGATGGTTAGATATTAGAACTTGCGCAATTAAAAAGTAATGAATTTATTTACCCTACATCAATGATTAGTTCATGGATATTAGATTGCTTTTGTTTATGGATTCCATAAAATGTATGATAGTCAAGGATTTTTGGACTTCTTGTGCAATGGATTTTATGTCATGTATGATGGTGTAGATATTGTGCCTTGGATGATGTTGATGAATAGGTGTTAGGTTTCTTTTGATATGGACTACATTGACACATAGATGTTCACGCCTTAGTTTACTAATGCACTTGTCACAATGTTGTGGTATGCTTTCCTTATGATTGGATTATTAGCATGCAATGATCAATAAGTGAATATGTTAATATGGCATTTGGAACATGTGGTTACCTTGATAATGATGTTGATTATTGTAATTTGAGGATTGATTTAATCGTGTGCCTCAATGTAAAGTAGATGTATGCTTTGCACTGGAAAATAAAGTAAAGTTGAATACATTGTGCCTTCTCTTCTTTCGCTGTATGATTGATTTAGGATTTAGTTCTCTTGTGCCATGAAAGTTATGTGATGTGTGAATGATTGATAATGTGCTGAAATTGTTTCATTAATTTATCAGATGATGTCTCAATGATATAGTTAATTATTGTGATGTATATTTCCTAACGTTGTATTACAAGAAAAAAAAATTACATCGTTTTTTTTGTAGTAATGATAAGGCCGTTACATATGGTATCAAAGCAGGTTCAACCCTGCGACTGTGGATAGCCATGCCTTCCATTTAATTAATCCCTTGATTAATACTTAGTTCTAATTAAAATATCAAATTGTTCACACGGTAATCATGGTTAGAGGACGTTGTAGAGATTTACAACATGGTGTTGTGGAAGAAGATGCGATGCCTCTAGAAGCGCATGCACCCTAGGAATCTAACCCCCAAGGGGAAGAATAAGTCCTTGGGAAGGAGTTGAAATTTGTAAGGGAGGTGGATGGTCTGACAAGGTACTTCTAGGGAATGTCAAAGGCATTGATTAACCATATACATTGAGATGAGGCTAGGGAACCTATAACCCTGAGGGTCCACAACACACTCCAACCAGTACTGGTAGCATTCACGAAGAACTCAAGAGGCTTAAGTTCCCGAGTCCATGAGTGCCATGGAAGTCTCATCCACCAAGGCATGACTAGAGGGCATGGTGGTCTTAAGCTAAAGGGGTGCGCTCTGATATGGTGGAATATGCTCCTACCTCATCTAAACATGATCGTTGAAGCCATGTTTTGTGAACGATTCGAAGAACGGTTCAGGGAGAAGTAATTGTCAGAAGAATTCATTGAGTGCCATCTTGATGAGTTCAATGCCTTACAACAGAGTCGTCGTACAGTGCCAGAATATAAGACCATATTTATGGAGCTAGTTTAGTATGCCCCGCATCTAAACACGAAAAAGTTGTAGATCGGTGGGTTCATGATTGACCTTAACTCCAACTTTCGTGTGAAGGTGAGGATCTAAATTCCTCAGATCGCGGGAAGGTAGGCCTCATTGCTACAAAATATTTGATCGCGGGAGTTAGGGAATGACTCCTACAAGATTGTCTGGACTAATGACATCCACTGCGCAACAACATTAGACGCCAACCAGAAAAGACATATTGGTATCAAGACACGTCTACAAAACCCTTGTTCACAATACCATGATGGTGGATTCTTTAGAAGAAGACCCCTACAGGGGACTGTCGCCAACAACCGTAGTTAGGCTTGTCATAGAATAGACGAGGATCTTGGGCTGGTAGGCCAACAACTTCTACTTCGGGGACCAGGAGTATAGGAGCAAAGATAGTTGTTGGACATGTGGAGATGCTACCTTACCATAAAGAATGATCAGTTGAAAAGGATAGAGCGGTCAGGTCAACAGGAAACACTACTGTTGGGGAGATGGGCGAGGCCCATGGGATTCTTGATCGTGGTGAATAACTACCAGGCTGAGTGACAGAACACGGTTCTCTAGGCATCGGGTACCATCACCAACCAAAATTTAGTATTTTTTATATCCAGGTGCTATAGAGAGCTCTATTCCTAGTACTTTGCTAAAGGGATTCAAGTAAAAGCATTTGACAAGACGAGTTTAGATTCGTTGATATGTCTTCAAGTACCAACCGGATGGTTGGAGGAAGGGGTATGAACTGTCGCTTTAACTTGGGGAATAGTGTAAGATCTTGAAGACATGGTTAGTATGGACTGGTTGGAATCGCATGAGGTGATACTCAACTGTAAGACAAAATGATTGAGTTTGGTTGAATATGAGGGACAGAGAAGTGATATTGTAGGAAGAAAATAGGTTGTATCCCTAAGGTTCATTTCTTCCTTACAACTACAAGAGAGAATGTGCAAGGATGCAAGTTATATGAATACTTAGCGCTAAATGCAAAGGGCATGGTGGAGGGATTAGAAAACCTTCTAGTAGTACGATAGTTTGCAAACGTGATTCCAAAAAGAATTACCAGGTGTGTCACCCGAAGCCAACATGAAATTTACAATAGAACGAAAACCTGGAACTAAACCAATGGAAAAAATGACTTATTGGACATTGACACCTGAGTTAAAGGAGTTGATAATGCAACCGAAGGAGTTTCTAGACCTAGGACTTATATGCCCAAGTGTATAGCCTTGGGGTGCTCTTGTTATTTTCATATGAAAGAAGGATGGGTCGTGGAGACTCTAATTTACTAGCGTTGAGTATTCCTTGACAACACATTGATATATTCTTGGACGAAGGAGGAATATGACAAGAATTTGTTCTTGGTACTACAGTGTCTTTGAGAGAACAAATTGTTTGGGAAACTATTTAAATGCTCTTTTTATCCATCAAAGATTCATTACTTAGGGCATGTCATCTCCAGTGAAGGTATCGTTGTGGATGCAACGAAGGTAGAGGCTATTATGGAATGTACTGCACTGATGAACGTCCCAAAACTATGTAGATTCATAGGTTTAGCGAGATATTATTGACGGTTCATTGAGGATTTTTCAAATATAACAATCAGATTAAGGAATTACAGAAGAAGAACAAGAATTTTGTGTGGACCAAGAAATGCGGGAAATCATTTCTAAGTCTCAAGGAGTTGTTGACAACAATGTCAATACTAAAAGTCCCTGACATGGACGAGGACTTCTTGGTATGCACTGACACATCCAAGGAAGGCTTAGGCTGAGTCTTGGTGCAAGACGGTCAAGTCATTGCTTACATCTCAAGAAAGTTAAGCAAGCATGAGGAGAACTATGCAATGCCTGATTTGGAGTTATTATCCATTGTGTATGCCCTGAGAGTGTCGAGAGACTACTTGATTGGATGGAAATTTGAACTAAAAACAGACAATTGTGGTTTACAATTTTTTTTTACGCAAAGTAATTTGAACGTGCGACAAAGGCGTTGGTTGGAACTGCTTAGCGAGTACGATTTTGATATTTCCTACATAAAAGGAACAATGAATAGAGTGGATGATGCGTTTAGTTGGAGACCATGCATATTTTCAATGATACCTCTTTAGATGAATCTATGTGAAAATATTATAACTTTATAGCACGACGATGAATGGTATAAATAGGTTAAGGAATTTATCAGACAAAACAAAATGTTGGTACCAAAATTTGAGGGATTTACTGTGGAGAATGATAGATTAATGAGATATAATAACCATATTTACATACCTACCAACGATGAGTTGAGAAGTTTGATCTTAAACAAATCTCATAGAGTAGTGTACATGGCTCATCCAAGAGTCATGGAGATGGGGGAAGACCTTAAACCCTTATTCTTCTAGAAAGGAATGAAGGTAGACATAGTCAACTATGTGGTGAGATGTCTCGAATGTCAACAAGTGAAGGCTGAACATAGGCATCCGACGGGATTACTACAACTACACGTTATTCCATAATCGAAATGGGAGGTCATTTCATTGGAATTCATTGGTTAAATTTCCATTGACAACAATGAAGCACGACTCAATTTTCGTGGTAGTTGACACTCCGATGAAGAGTGATCATTTTATCCCTGTGCGTATGACGTATCAGGCACCAGACATACCTAGAATGTTTATCAACGAGATAGTGAGACTGCATGGTGTGCCTAAGAGGATCTTATCTGATCATGGATTGATGTTTATAGGACGATTTTGGAATAGTTCCAAGAGTCCTTAAGAACCCAACTTAACTTCAGTACCACATATCACTCAGAGATAGACTGGTAGGAAGAATGAATGAACCAAATCCTAGAGGATATGTTGCGTATGTACGTGATGGACCAACATAAGGATTGGAAAGAGTTATTTCCACTGGTAGATTTTTCATACAACAATAACTATCAAAGAACCATTAAGATGGTGGCATTCCAGTTTCTTTATGGGAAACCGTGTCAGACTCCTTTTAGTTGGGATGGTCTCGAGGATGGGGTCCAGGTAGGACCAAAAGCAATCCAAGTTATGGAAGAATAAGTACAAACAATAGGAAAAAGGGTTGGAAGAAGCGTAGGACCGACAAAAGGGTTTTTCGGATGTGCATCGCATGACCATAATTATGAAAGGCCTAATGGATAGCCATGCGTTATTCTTTGAGGCGTTGTGCGATGTTTATTTTGTATTTGTGTGCGACTTTATGTCAGTGATCCTATGCATGTGATTGACTTGAGTTCTTAGAATATGTTGGGCGAGGGTGCGCTCACAGCGGAGCCAATTTGCTCTTTGGACCATCGCATTCGAAAACTATGGGATCAGACTATTGATCAGGTCAAGGTCCAGTGGGACAATTATAGTCAACACTCGGCTACCTGGGAGGATGCATATGATATGCATCAATAGTTTCCATTTTTGATAGCTAGACATTTATATATTGTTAGATACTTTATTTATGCACTTGTATACTGTGAAACTTCAGAAAGAGGTTTGAAGCAAGAGGGGGTGTATGTAACATCCCTCTCTTGCGTGCACCTGATGTGACTTATTCTTTGAGGACACTTGCGTGCAATTGATCTAGTTCATTATATGATTGATTTCTTTTCTTATGGATTATGATGATGAGACTATGGATTATGATGTTGTGTTATGCTATTATGTATAGACATGTGTTATTGACTGGTTTGTTCTGAGTTTGCAAGACTATTGATAGATTGAGGATGTCGATGGCATCAATGGACCTCCTTGGACTCTAGATCTAGTTAGGGAGTGGAATGTATATGGTTTGAGTATTTTCGTTATTGTATATGTGACATATGACTGGGTATATTATGATGTTGTTTATGGATCACTGACATGTTTCATTGATGGATGCAGGATGACAATTTCTTGCTAATCAGACTCATATTTGGAGTAAAGGGGTCATGCACAACAACTAGAGATATTGAGGGAAAGGTGTAGCAGCAGCCTTGACACAAACTACTAGCACTCTCGTCATGGCTCAAATTGTAGGTTAATGATTACCTAGTTCGAGAGATCCACGATGCCATGAGGGAAGAAAAAGATAGTTGCTCACAAAGATTCTAAAGGGTGCAATGTAAGGCAAGGTCCTTATTCCTTAGAGGCCCTTAGCTTCCCACAAGGTCTCATGACAGAGTATTGACTCCAAGGGTTGGGCATCTACCAAAATCAGTCAAAATGCATGACACCCTTGGAGCACGTAGTGCATCTTGAAGGGAACATCGCATAAATGAAACATGAATAAAGGCAAGTGGTACCCTTGGAGCATGTAGTGTGTCTTGAAGGGCACGTCACGATTTTTTTAAACATAGGTGAGTCAATGAACCTAGGTGCCTAGAAAACAATATTTTATCTTGACATGGTCAGCCTTAAAATAAAAATGTTGTATGAGTAAAGTTATTAATTATAAAATTTCCCTTAAAACAATATGCTATGCCTAGTTTAATTTAAGGCCTAGGTCTAAATAGGATATGAGACTAAAAATTAATTAATCAATTAATAAAAGGGGGATGAATAAAAATCAAATAAAGAATTTAAAGGAGAATTAATTTATCTAAGACTTAATTACTATTATGTGCAAGACATGCTAATTTGGAACTTAGAAAAAAGGGGGAATTAAATGCATAAAGGGATGTGGAACATAGAAAGGAATCTAGTCTAGAGAACTTTCCTAAATAAAACTCAACTAAGATTTAAGAAAGGTGTCAGTCATTAAAGGAAATTGAGGGAATAAAGGGACCACAAGGATCATTTTTAGGAACGCTTTTAGGTGCGTGAAGGAAATTGGAAAATTGATTTAATTAATTAAATGAATTTATGGTGCAACTAAGGGATTGGGTGACAAGTGTACGGGGGTGAATTTTTCATAATTATTTTTTAATAAAATGAATTTAATGTGTAAATGGAAGTGTCACTGAGAAGAACTCTATAAAATAAATAATAGAGGAGGGGAATGGATCACGACGAGTATGCGTAAGGTTATGCTGCCAGATTTTTCTCTTGACTGATTTTTCTTGTGGGAGTTGGGATACCCAGCTCGAATAGAGAGTGGTAGATCGACCTTGCGAGGTGAGCTAGGAGCTATATTTCTCTGGTTTGTGTGTGTAGCGCCTTTGCATCTTGGGGGGGATCAGGGGGAAGAAGAGTATCCCTAGCGTTGGCTGGGAGGTACCGATGAGGTTTCAGTGGTTAACAAGAAGGAGTTGGATAGAGTGCAAGCACAGGACACAACTTTGGATTCTTCGCCTTCGGCTATGGTATGCATGTTTAAGCTTTTGCATTGGTGAATTAGTTAAAATATTTGTATATGGATCTATATGTTATTGAATTTGAAAGTATTATTGGAACTGGTTATGTGTGTGGATCGATATTTTTATGGCGACTCCATTATAATGATGTTTACTTATAGGTGTAGTTTGTCACCATATTCTTCATCTAGAAGAATCCATGATATCAAACTTCTTAATTGTATTTCTCAACATTTCTTCGCAAATTGACCCCCCCCCCCCNTTGTTGTTGGATTAAGTATTTATCCTTTCCTATGCCTTTCCTCACTCTCCAGCAGATTTTTACCACCTCAACATCTCAGCGTCCTTATTTATCCAACATTTTAGTTCCCGATTGCTTAGAGATTGTACACGATTTGCCCAGTGTTGACCACTCCTTCTTCCAGTGATAGAAATATGATAAATTATTTTACCCTAGGTGAATTTCTGACGTTCCCTTGCTCCATGGGGTGGTACTTTTCTAGTTATTGGAGGAGGAACCCAGTCATTTCTCCAGTTTCTGTGTTTCTTGGGTGCTATTTTTCACCTATGTGTTTGCAGAAGGACACCCAACAGTGTACCCATGCATTGAGAGCCAAGTAAATTATTCCATTGAATTGAAATGGCTACGCCACCATAACAAAACCTTCACCGATTAATTTTTATCCTCACTCTTTTCGATACTCACCTAAGCTGATTGGGAGCACTAAGGTCACTCAGATTCTAGTTATGCTTGTCTTAGACCCATCCGGTTAATTCAAAATTCTTTTATATATTTTAAATAGGATAAAGAGGAGACGATTACAAGTGCCTTACGATTGGAGGGCTTGATCTTTCACACAACTTAAATGAGTAGTGTCGGTCGTAGTCTTATTTTTGCTTCGTTGATCTGCTATGAGAAACAATTTATCGCCTCCTTCCATTTTTATTGTTTTTTCCTGTATCCTCTTCACTTGCAACAGAAAAATCCCACCTGTCTTTATTCTATATGAGCTAGATGTGGTTAATTCATTGTCATTGCTCGACGTTTTTCTTCATTGTTTTCCTTCACAGAGATGCTCAGAGACCCCTGGTGTTCTTCTACATCCCTTCATTCTAGAGGGGAGTCCTTCCTTGTTCCTTCCCTTTTTTTTATCTCCTTTGCGATTACTCAGGATATTCAACCCTTGGTCTTCTCTGCATTGTTCCCTCTTAGCATAGCTACAACTGTTATCTCTACGTTGATTTCTGGGTAAGTATCTCCTTCTCCTCCTCGAGTCTTGCTTCACCCAACCTTATGCGGATTGTCAACCCTACATTTTCCAGTGCCCTCTGTGGATCACTTTTCCCATAAAATGTGCACCTAGATCTGTGGTGAATTAAAGGTGGATGAGTGTCTCTGAGTTTTCCAGTGCCTTAGTTAAGAGCACTTATGTTAAGGTGGGTTATTGCTTCTAACGTTTTACTCCAACGTTTAGGTTATTACCTTTCTTTGTTTTTTTATTTATTATTATGGAGATATTTAAATAAATTTTAGGATGGGGTTATCCCCAATTCCTTTGTGTGTGGACATTGTGAGCTTGTTTTGTTGATTTTTTTTAAATGCTTGAAACCCCTTACTTTGGATGGTGTTCATATATGTTCAACTCTAGCAACTGTAGGACCGATGTCCCA
>JASDQU010502525.1:18341-37897 GCA_032191745.1 Picea mariana
TCACTACATACATGTGCTACATTATTGATAGGTCACATAACTGTTGACAGATTGGATTCTGTCTACAAGTTGTATCTTGTACTTGAGGGTTGGATTCCTCACATCTCGGTGAGTGTTGAGATACGCAGGTTGGATCTTGAATTGAGAGTTGGTTCTCTCTTGGAGCTGGTGCTTTTTTTTTCAGTTGGTTCTAATAAAACCCAAGGACTGTAGTCCATAATACAAAAGAAAATTATACATATATCTAGTGTTCCTTGTGTTATTTATTGTGATGGTGCTTATATTTTTATTGTTAATGTATGTCATTGATATATATTTACATGCAAGCAACTAAGTATGAATGGAAGTAACAAGTAATGGTGATTTCTAACTAAAGTTTTGTGAGAAGTGTAAAAAGAGATTCACATTGATTCACCCCCCCTCTCAAAGTGGTCGTTTTTTTCAACAATTGGTATCAGATCAAGACTTCACCATAAGCCTTAACAAGCTTGAAGGAGATCAATGGACACACAAATGGATGAACATGTAGATGGAATCCCCTTATTTGATAAGAAATATTATTCAACATGGAGGATATAAATGAAAGGGTATTTGAAGGAAAAAGGAGTAGGTGTTTGGAACACAGTTGTTGGTCGAACAGTTCCTTCAAATAATCAATCAAAATGTGCAGCCCAAAAGGAAGAAAAGAAGAACGATGCAGTAGCTCTCAAGTCCATTTTAAATGGACTCTCAGGTTATGTCAAAGAAAGCATGGGACAATGTAATTTCGCCAAGGATCTATGGTTGAAGCTAGAGAAGGTATATCAAGAAAAAATTTCCATCCAGAACAATGAAGGTAAAGACTCTCCAAAATCCTCTAATTGCCATAATTATAAGTGTGATGATGTTGAATGTTATTCTACACATAAAGAAGAAGATATAGTAGAAKTTTGTGTAGATGAAGAAGAATATTTGTTTAATTTCAAAGAAAAAATTGTATCTGAGTTAGGCGATGTTAGCATGGAAATAGGACATTATTCAATTGCTTCTGAGTGTCTTGAAAAAWTCACTTAGGAATTCCTAGAAAAGTACCCAAGGCATACCATGGCACTAAAACAAATGCTCAAAGAACAATAAGAAAGTAAAAAGACTCAATTGGAAGAAAAAGAAGAAGAGATCAAAAGACTAAAGAATGAAATAATTAGTCAAGCAGAAGAAAAGAAGAAGGTAGATGATGAGCTTAGCAAAAAATTTGAAGTCAATGTCAATCTAAAGACACAAATTTAATAATCCAAAAGGATAGAGGAACTATTAAAGAATCAAGTAAATGAAAAGAAAGATTCATGCCAGAATTTGGAAGCAGAAGTTGTTGATCTCAGAAAGAAAGTAGAGAAGTCAAATACTCATATCAAGTTCATGATCAGCGCAACAATCTTGAATGAAATATTGGATAGTCAAAGATCACCAAATGATAAATCAGTTCTTGGATACAACAAGGAAGTTGCACACCTTGAAGCCAGCACTTCTAAAAAGCATGAGGTAAGTCCTTCATTCTCAAAAGGTGGAAGCAATGTTGCAAGTCAACCATCTACACAGAGAAAGGAAAATTTCAAAAGAATAGAGCAAGGAATACTTCAAGAAGCCATATTTACACCTCAAAGAAAATTCAGAAGAGAGACACCTTCAAGGTGGACACCAAAGCAAAGGTATGAAAAAAAAATTCATGATCATTGCTTCTCATGTAATGAATATGGTCACAAAGATTTGGATTGCATACATTATGGAAGGAAAGATGTTGGAAAATTTCATAACACCCTAAGATGTTGGAGATGTAATCAAGTGGGACACATTACTACACATTGTCACACCATGAGATGCTACAATTGCAATGGGTTTGGCCACAAATCCCAGGATTGTTGGAACACAAGAAGATAGTCCATGAGGATTGCTTCAAATGATATGGCAAGAAGAGCATTGAAGAGAGACAAGGTTGAAAGAATGGAAGTTGAAAGAACAAGTACTCAGAGAACAGGACACTCTTAGAAGTGGATGAAGAAGACTAAACAACCAGAACAAAATGGCGGCCAAGAGGAAATCTCAAGATTGACATTTTATGAAGCATACGCATAACACGGGCTCTTGTGGGAGAAGTCACGTACATACACGAGGTGACCTATAGAAAGGTCGCATACATACGCAAGCTATATTTGGAATAGGCCATGTATATGTGGTAAAATCCTTGGAAAAATAGCTTATGCAGATGAGTTGCAGCATGGTTTGATGGTATAACTTTGTTTTGCAGGGTCTGACATGGTTTGTTGTAGGTTTTCATGATTATATGTTGGCATGTTTGTTTGATGTATGTATGGTGATAATATGTGGTTGAGTATTGAAGCATATGCTTGATGTCTATCTTGGATGCATGGTACTAACCCTAGAGTGTGGATTGAGGCATTTTCTATTGAGGAATAGTGTTGGTTATGTCAGTGAAGTTATGGCACTTTGTTNTTTGGATTGCATACATTATGGAAGGAAAGATGTTGGAAAATTTCATAACACCCTAAGATGTTGGAGATGTAATCAAGTGGGACACATTACTACACATTGTCACACCATGAGATGCTACAGTTGCAATGGGTTTGGCCACAAATCCCAGGATTGTTGGAACACAAGAAGATAGTCCATGAGGATTGCTTCAAATGATATGGCAAGAAGAGCATTGAAGAGAGACAGGGTTGAAAGAATGGAAGTTGAAAGAACAAGTACTCAGAGAACAGGACACTCTTAGAAGTGGATGAAGAAGACTAAACAACCAGAACAAAATGGCGGCCAAGAGGAAATCTCAAGATTGACATTTTATGAAGCATACGCGTAACACGGGATCTTGTGGGAGAAGTCACGTACATACACGAGGTGACCTATAGAAAGGTCGCGTACATACGCAAGCTATATTTGGAATAGGCCATGTATATGTGGTAAAATCCTTGGAAAAATAGCTTATGCAGATGAGTTGCATCATGGTTTGATGGTATAACTTTGTTTTGCAGGGTCTGACATGGTTTGTTGTAGGTTTTCATGATTATATGTTGGCATGTTTGTTTGATGTATGTATGGTGATAATATGTGGTTGAGTGTTGAAGCATATGCTTGATGTCTATCTTGGATGCATGGTACTAACCCTAGAGTGTGGATTGAGGCATTTTCTATTGAGGAATAGTGTTGGTTATGTCAGTGAAGTTATGGCACTTTGTTTATGAGATATATCATGATGATGTGATGCTAGCTAGAGATATATCATTGATCTATTGAGGCACACTTTTGGTACATATTTAGAGGTACTATTGGTTGCTTAGTACTTGTTGTAATGAATGGTTTTTGAGGCAGTTCTGTTATAGTACATCACTGATACATATGTGAGATCCATTGATATATCTTATGATGTATTGTTAGAGTCATATTTGTTGGATGTCTTGGTGCATGCATTTGGAATATGGTTGAGCTACATATTGGGACATGTAGTTGATGAGTTAATGAGGTGGCTATGTTGTACATCATCGATGAGTCTATAGTTGATGCGTGATTGGTACATACTTGGTACATTGGTTGAGGCACTTTCTAGCAGTATGATTGGCACATGGTTTATGGCTTATATGACATGCATGTATGGGAACACATCTTGATTGTGGTTCATCTTGTTGAAGTTCGGTGAATGGTTGATGCACTTGCTTTGGTACATGTTTTATGGGATGATATAGTTGAGATGCTTGGTTGATACATTTATTGATGCTTGATGTTTGAGATACATTTCTTGACACATGGTTTGTGGCACTTGGTTCATGGTAGAGGCATATCATGAGTGATATGACACTTGTTTGAGGCACATGGTTGGCATGTTGGTAGAGGCATATGGTTGGTACACAGTTGGCACATGTTCTTGGAATATGGTTGATACACTCCATTTATGATATCTTATGGTATATTTTATGGTACTGATGTACATGGTTGATGTACATGGACGTTGTGCATGGTTGGCATACAGTATGGTATAGGATGTACATGGTTAATGTTTTGTTCATGATTCTCTATTCATTTTTTTTTGCTTCATGATGTATGGTATGGCATGAGTTTGATGCATGGATAAGTCCAAGGATCATCATAGGAAGAGTATATCATTCTTGAGCGGTTGATCTATGTTTCACTTGAGCATAAGAAGATTGCATTGGTAGCATATTGTTCATATTGTAGAGAATATAGGGGGTGACATATCCACAGGGGGAGTTATTCTTCTTCCCATGATTGGTTGAAGCAACATGATTCCAGGAGGAGAGATGATTGGAATCCATGCCATCGGCATTGCATCAAAGTGATATCCTTTGTCTAAAGGGGGAGAGATTATTCATAGGAAGATCAAAGGCATATAGACAAGGGGAGCAGCCCCAAGAAGAATCCAGGAAGGGGGAGAAGCCCCAAGAATAATTCAGGCAGGGGGAGCAGCCCCAAGGAGAGAACTACCCTTTTCCATTGATTTCAAAGGGGGGGAGATACCCACATTGATGTGGAGAGATGAATTTTGATGAGGGGCATTTCCATGTCTAAGTGTTTCCGTCAATGATTGGTGTTGACATCAATGTTGGTGTTGCCATCAATGCCAAAGGGGGAGATTTTTGTACTATGTTGTCATTGATGTCAAAGGGTTGATGTCAAGTATTATATTAGTAATGTGTTTGTATCGTTGATGTATTTATTGTTGGATCATGTGGTCATGGATGTAATTGATGTTAGAGGGATAATGTCATGAGGTGTCATAGTGATGTGTTGTCATGGGTTGATGTTCCAGATGGATTGATGTATAGATGGGTTGATGTAAAGGATGATCATTGTTGTCTTTTCATGGTTGATAGGAAGTATCAAATGGATGAACTCCAAAGTGGTCCCCTTATGGTGAAATCCCTCATGGGAGGATGCTTAGTGAAGTCCAAATGGTTAGGTGGTTGATAAATCCTAGCAGTTTGGTTAGGGAACCCAAGGTTTTATGAGGAATAATGTTATGAATATAAGTGAATTTGTCAGTGAGAATATTCCATATGGATAGTGCTCATCATGTCATTTCCAATGATATGTTGAACGTCACATAATTCCTCACGGTTAGAGAGTTATGACCATGTAAAGTTGGAGAACCCTCATGTGTTGTCTAGAAGTCCCTATAAGGTAAAAGAAGTCAAATTATTCTAGAAGCTCCTAGAAGAAGATTGACCAGTAAAAGTGGTTAGTCATGGATTAAGTGGTTGCAAAAATAAAACAATTAAAAATAAATTAGTTGCAACTAGAAGTGGAGAGGTTACTATTTGTGGACAAAGTAGTTATAAGTGGACAAGTGGTTAGAAGTGGGTTAGCCCCAAAAAGAAGGAAGTTGGTTAGAGTTGGTTAGATGAGGAAGATACTTGTAGAAGTATAAATAAGAGAGAAAGGGTATCTTGTGTTTGAATCCCTTTAGCATATTGAAGATCTATTTTGGTGAAAGATTYATTGCAGGTACTCATGGATGCATCATAAGTTTYATAAGTTTGAGGTTTTGATGGTGAAAKTTTTGGAGGTTCAGAAAACCCTAGTTTTCTGAAGAAGTACGCGGGTTGTAGTGGGCCAGGGCGAGTACATACGTGGGCTGAAGGAGAGTAGGGTGTGTATAGTTGGGAAAGGACATGAAAATATTGAGTATATGMTAGTACCRGGTCCATGAAGTCTGAAAGCAAGTTCCARTTCAACATTCTACAGGTTCAGATCTGTTACAGAGGTTTTGGTATGGGTACATATTGTCTTGATGTTTAGATTTTCTCATGGTATGGTGAATGCTTRAGGCATTCTTTGTATGGTTGTATTAATGTCTGAATATGGTAGTTGGTTGGTTAAGTGGTTTTTTTCTGATGTGGTTGAAGGATTTCTATGTTGTGTAATGGTGTATGCATGAGGAACATGCATAGCTTATTGGATGGTATAGATATGTTTGTGATTGGTGATGGTATAGATTAGGCGRTGACAAGYAGGTTAYAGTGACAGGTCTCAASTGGATTTGACAAAGGAAGAAAGGGTTTGAAGGGCCAGAAGGTTGAAGTTTCAGAAACCCTAGTTTATGAAGGTGTACACAGGCTGACAGAAGGAAGTGCGTACATCCACATGTTGCAGTATAGGTAGGTCATGTACATGTGTATGTTGTCAATATGCATGTGTGTGCTACAGTATTGACAGGTCATGTGCTTGTTGATAGATTGGATTATGTCTACATTTTGGGTCTTGTAATTGAGGGTTGGATTCCTCACATCTCGATTGCTGTTGAGATATGAAGGTTGGGTCTTGCATTGAGATTTAGTGCTCTCTTGGAGATGGTTCTCTATTTCAGTTGGTTCTGATAAAACCCAAGGATTGTATTCTTGTTGACGGGGCCTAAATCCCCTGACTCAACAATAGGAACCAAACCTACCACCGAGGCCCAATTAGACTATATAGTGTTTGGAGTGGAATGGTTCTCCAGATCTTCCGATCTGGCCAGATTATCGATGGGATTTTGTATCTTCTATTGGAGGCTCTTCCTCGGTTAGGACATTCTTTTCTATATTTCTCTTGGGTGGGGCTGGTGTGAGAGATGCAAGCTAGTATAAACCAACTTGACAATCAATACGATAGAATTTTAAACTATTGGGAAGAGGTCAAACTTGGGATAACCCGCTACTCGAACATATAGACAGCGATTTTATGCCAAAAGGCATAGTAATAATACATCAACCAAATGAACATCCAATTACTGTCTGAGAGAAATAATTAACAGAAAGAAAAACACATATGTAATCAAGATCACTGTAAGAAAAATAATTCATCTACCATAACATTCATCACATAACAGCACAATGATTTATCTTCATCATTTCAAGCAAAGAACATCAAAACATTGCACCAGATAACTTGACAATAGAATCAATTGCTCTTACTCATTTACTACAACATTCATGGAACAAGAAAGCGAGTAATTCTTCTCTGAATCCAATTGCATACATATGATGAATATATCTTGTCTTTGGTCCAGAAGGACTTCTCAATTCATAGTAGTCTCAAAATAATTATCAACAACCAAAAGAAAGAGTTCTTGCAACAACCATCGGCCCTTGACTCATTGGTCGATGTCTCTATTTATAATATAAAGTTTAACAGTAATTAACGGCTAAATACAATTTGAGCTAATCAAAAATCGCCATGTGGTGTTATCATCTAACAGTCTTTCAACAGTACACCCAAGATGTTTCTTGAAAAGGGTGACTTCTTTCATAATAACACCATCTGATAAAGAGTTCTTCATAGGTGTTGGCCCATGGAAATCTATGTTGTTCCATTGGATCCGCATATATCCCTCTGATGTCTACCACATGCGCCCGATACTTTGTGAGGCTAAAGTTCAAATGTTGAAGCATGGTTCGGGCTTTGATAGGATGTCCTACAAACTGTTGCACTTGCCTTGGATTTGCATCACTGACCTTTCACATTCTTTGGCCCATAATGCATCTTTTTCAGCGCACAGCTTGATTATTTTGTTTAGATTGATAAACATATCAGGGGTACCGAAATCGGGGAGCCCGGCATACTTCATTGCTTCGGTGATTCAGTTTCGGTGTTTCTTTCGGTTCTTCAGCGGGGTCATAGGACAGACTCTAGTCGGTAATCGGGAAGGTTCTTCCTGCAATTAAAACAGAAGTAGTTTAGTGATTAAGCAACCTATGATAAGACATAAACAAACAAAAATATTAACACGTACCTGCGTAGCTTTCTAGTCTCATTTGTTTTTAATACTTACGTGATCCCAAATGCTTACTTTGAGTGATCTGTGAAGCCATCGCTCCTCTTTGGTTTAAATGAATACATCATCATCATGTAGTTTGGTTATTCAAGTAAGATAGACATGAATGTATAGATTATCATAGTAATTACTTGACCTTTGGGGTCGAAAAAGGCATTGAGGATGAGTTATGCGCGTGTGTGCTCCCAAGAGGTAGGATATCATACAGAGAAATTCGTTAAATGCCTCCAGAACCCGTACCACCAAGCGTGCCAAGCATCATTCATCAATCACGGAGGTTCGGAAGTTTAAGAGGATTGAAAGAATCATATCGCACGTTTTCCTACAACCCCGATTAACAACGCTTTCATGTTCTGGATCGCATCCGTCAATCAACTACGACATGCCAATTTTTCCAAACATCATGTCGCAAGGCATGGGTATTATGCTGGCACACCTAGTGTCGCTCCTTGATTTCTCTATAAATTCCAAGAGCTTTGTGAGAAATTATACGTATATATTGAGCTCGTATTCCCTGGAATTCTGGTTCGGTAAGTTCGTCTTGGCAAACTCCAGTTCAGGAATTATTTATCATCTGCGGACGCCTTGAGTTCCTTACGCTTTAGCAATTATGGGATCCCCTTCAAACACGGGACGAGGTCTACGAGGCAGCTGGAGCGTCGGGTCTCAGCCCTAGCGCGCTTGGGACTCTTTCTTGTTGGCTACTTGTGTACTTGAGACTCAAACGAGAGGTACAGGTATCTTCCCGAAGGCAGTGTCAGCATCCATAGAGGAGCTTGGGATGGTTGTAGATACATCTGAAAGAGCCATTCTGGAGACTGTGCCTTCTCCAAACCCAAAACCGCAGAGAAGAGGAAGGCCTAGGAAGAAATCTCGAGAAGGAGAGGAGGACCACCCCAAGGTCAAACTGAGTGCATGTCCAACCCTTGAGGAGTCTGTGATGCTTACCAACCATTCGGAGTTGGTCGGGACCACTAGCAAGGGAGGCAAGAGAAGAAAGGGGAGGGAAGAAGCGTCAGGTACTCTTGTCGAAAATTCTGCTCAGCAATTAGAGTGGGATCAACTTGCAATATTCAAGATCTACCAAGAGAATAGAGAACTGTGACGTCAGTTGGCGGTGAAAAACTAGGGGATACCGTTGCCGTAAGGTCATCCAGGAAGCATCATTTGGTTGCAGAGATGACTTCGAGAAGCACAAGAAACGATTGTGCAGTTGTGTGAGACACAACGGATGGTAGCAATAGTGAAGCATAAGACATCACAAAGTGTGAAAGACAATCTGAGAGAGGACCAGCGCACAGGAGACATATAGTTGGCGAGTTCTCACTCTGTGTTCTTGGAAGTGTTGCTTAACACCTCTTTGTCTTTCTTCTTTTGTAAAATTTTGTAATCTTACGGCGACCGGGCCAGTTAGCCGAGTCGTTGGGGTTGTCTATTTGTATGTAAACCAGGCCTGGCGGAAGTTTTGATTGTGTATATAAAAGAAAAGAAGGTGTTTGAATGTATCATGCTTCTTTCGGATGTGAATCAAACGTGTATCCTTATTCAAGTCTTTTACGTAAATTATTAATTTTTTTTGGGATCATTGTTATTACGTCATGAGTTCGTTAATGCTATTCTTTGTAAAAATTTTGATATCAATTAATACTTCTGTGGAATTATCGACTTTGGTTATTGAAAATATTTAATCATGGAAAGACATTCGGCTAGTGGATAAGAATCATACATGGATTCTCACTTGCACCGAGAGTACTTGAGAGAAGACTAGAGTCCACAGTTGCCGATACCAAGTGGCATCAGAGTAGTTATCATGTCAAGGAAACAATTAGTTCTCCTTCACCGATATCGAACTTGTTTCGGGAGTTTGGCGGTTGGCAGTGTCACTTTTATCTATGCGCGGCGCTAAAAATCGCACTTTTCTACCGAACCTAAAAATATCGACCTTCCGTGAAATCCTTTCTGAGGTTGTTCGTAAGAAAATAAACACTACTATCGTCCGACGCCAACGAAGGTTGGCATTCGACTACTTTGGCTTCCCAAAATGATTTTTTCCACCTTAAGCTCTCGCCGATGTTGAACCCCCCTAGGGAGTTGGGAAAATTCTAGGTCGTTGATTCCTTGAGTAGTCATTGTGTCTCTTAAGATGGTTCTTTGTTGTATGTTCAAGAGAAACTAAAGACATGAAACATATAAGATAAGTGAATTATCAGTTTTAAACCAAGGCGAGAACAATCAAAGGTAGAAAACAAGGTGGTACCCAAAAGGAAATGGTCACAGAACTTTTAGGGTGTGTTGAGCACTCAACAAATGGCGATTCATTGGGCCAACGCAGAATCTTTGTCCCATAAAACAGATATCTCCGATCTTTCTTTTATTCGTGCTAACCGGAATTATATATGCATATAGATCTATGTATATATTTATTTTTATTTTTATTGGAAGTACTGCTTTAGGGCTTGACCGTTCACTCGGAGGGCGTCAGGTTCCCCTCTCATATTTTGCAATCGATAAGTAACTACCCCAATCTTCTTAGCCACCTGAAAATGCCCAATCCATAGACTCTGAAACTTGGAATGCTTCCCTTTGGGTTCATTTACCCTATCCCACTTTAGAACTAAGTCTCCTACTTCAAAATTATTTTCCTTAACCTTATGCTTATCGAACCATCNAAAGGTAGAAAATAAGGTGGTACCCAAAAGGAAATGGTCACAGAACTTTTAGGGTGTGTTGAGCACTCAACAAATGGCGATTCATTGGGCCAACGCAGAATCTTTGTCCCATAAAACAGATATCTCCGATCTTTCTTTTATTCGTGATAACCGGAATTATATATGCATATAGATCTATGTATATATTTATTTATTTTTTTATTGGAAGTACTGCTTTAGGGCTTGACCGTTCACTCGGAGGGCGTCAGGTTCCCCTCTCATATTTTGCAATCGATAAGTAACTACCCCAATCTTCTTAGCCACCTGAAAATGCCCAAGCCATAGACTCTGAAACTTGGAATGCTTCCCTTTGGGTTCATTTACCCTATCCCACTTTAGAACTAAGTCTCCTACTTCAAAATTATTTTCCTTAACCTTATGCTTATCGAACCATCTTTTCATTATCTGCTGATGGGCTGAAAATTTAGATTTAGCCTTTTCCCTCTCTTCCTCCAGCATGAGCAGAGTGTTGATTCTTTGTTGCATGGCCAAGGATGTTTCATCGTTAGAATCTTGGGCCAATCGGAGAGATGGCAAATAAAGCTCGTTCAGGAGAATAGCTTCTTATCTGTAGACCAGGAAGTATGGGGAATTCCCTATGGCTTCTTTGGGTGTGGCCCTATCAGCCCATATGAAATTATGGAGTTGGTTATGCCAATTTCTATGGTTATCCCCAACTATATTCTTTATTATCCTTACCAAGTTCTTATTGGTTGATTCCGCCACACCTTTTCCCTGAGGGTAATAATTTGCAGAGTACTAGATTATGATTCCTTTGTCCAGAGAGAACTCTGTCAATAGGGTAGAAGAGAAGTAGGTTGCATTATCAAAGACCAAAATAGAAGGGACGCCAAACCTCGTAATTAGTTTTTGTTCTATAAATCGGATGACTATTTTCTCATTTACATGGGTCATAGGAATGGCCTCAGCCCACTTTGTGAAACAGTCAGTGGCAGTAAGAATGTACTTGTGCAATTTCGAAGAGTTGGGCATAAGTTCTCCTATGATATCCAACCCCCACTGCTCAAAAGGTCTAGAGACAATCACAAGATGAAGTGGGATTGTTGCTCTTCTCTCCTTGCCAGCACTTATTTGACAAGTCTTACAATTCCTAGCATAAGCATGAGCATCCTTGAACAAAGTGGGCCAATAATAGCCGGCTCTCGGTATTTTATGAGCGGTGGTGTTCCCCACAAAATTTCCTCCAGCGGGACCATCATGGAGTTCCTTCAACACTTTATCGGCATCTTCTCATTCGAGACATCTCAGCAATACCCCGTCATAGTTGATCCGGAAGAGTATCGAATTTATAAGGCGGTATTGCACAGATTTTAATCTGAGGGCTCTCCTTTCTTTGGGGCTGAGGCTTTCGAGACAAGTCCTATGGTGCAGTAGATAAGCTAAATCCTTGTACCAGGAGTCTCATCCTAGGGAAATGTATGTTGCTTCTCCACACCAAAGTGTTATTTCATTCTCCCATTCGGGATCTTCATTTACTTGATCTTGGGCTTTAGCTATGAGCTTGCACAAACCTTGCCCCTTTACTAGTTTGGCGGGTTTTATATCTAGATCAAATTCCTAGACTACGGCCATCCATTTCCCTCTTCTTTCTCCCATTTCTTGTTGGGTAAACAAGGATCGGACCGTAGGGTGTGGCACAATCACCTTAGTGTGATTCTTGAGGATGTAAGACCTGAAATGTTTTACTGCCTTATAGAGCACGTAGGCTTGCTTGTCTATGGAGGGATAATTGAGCTCAACTCCTTGGAGATTGGTACTCATAAATGACACCAGGTCTTCATTTTTGTTGTCGTCCTTCTGAGTCAAAACCACGGCTAGCAATAGGTCAGAGGTGAAAGTATAAAGGTTAAAGTCTTTATTGAAATTGAGACTTCGCAACACCGAGGCTTGGGATATGGCATCCTTGATGTTGTTGAAATCATTTTTATGTTCATCATCCCACTTAAATTCGGCATCTTTGTGAATCATCTTTTGTAAGGGTTTGATAATTTCGGTGAAGTCGAGAGTGAATTTCCTCACGAAGTTGATTTGCCCGAAAAAGGACTGCATGGCCTTCTTGTTGTGCGGTAGTGGAAGTTGAGCTATGGCTTTAATCCTTTCGGTATCTATGTGAATCCCTGCTTGAGATATAACATGACCCAAAAATTTACCCTCCTCGACACCGAAGATAGTTTTCTTAGGATTCAGTGATATACTGTATTTCCTGCATCTCTCAAAAATCTGAGTTAAGTGTTGGATGTGTTCTTCTCTATTCTTCGAATACACTATTACGTCATCTAAATATACTACCACACAGTTATTTATAAGTCCCTGAAAAGCCACATCCATGGCCCTCTGGAAGGTCGCTCCCACGTTAATTAAGCCGAAAGGCATACGTTTATAAGTGAAGGTTCCCCACTTGGTTCAGAAGGTAGTATTTAATCGATCTTCCTCAGAAACCAACACTTGATTGTACCCTGAGAAACAGTCCAACAGAGAAAAAATCGTCGAACCCGACACGGTCTATAGGAGTTGCCCCATCGGCGAGATGGGATAATTGTCCTTTTCTGAAGCTCTGTTGAGGTTCCAAAAGTCTACGCATAGTCGAATTTATCTCGATTTTTTCCTCACCGGAACGAGATTTGCTACCCAGGTGGAATGCCTAACTTGGAAAATTATCTTCGCATCTAAAAGCTTCCTTAACTCCTGATACGTGAGAGGTTCCAGGATGGATGATACTTTCAGAGTTTCTGTTGGAAAGGCTTCATTTCAGGCTTCAACGGGATGGTGTGTTGAATAATATGAATGTCATACATTTTTAAATATTTATAGGACCAAGCAAAAACATCCTGGTATTGTCTAAATAATTTGAGGTTGGATTTCCTCTCCTCCTTAGATATAGTTTTGTTGAGATTTACATGCTTTGGGTTTTCTGGGGTCCCAAGATTTATCGTTTCATGGAGGGCACAAGAGCTACCAGTCTTTGCATTTTTGGGTTCTTTAAATCATTCCTTTAGATCAAACAGATTCTCTAGGTTAGCTATCCCTTTTGGGATTGTGTGATCCTTTGATTTATCCATATGCTGGCCTACCCGAGAATCGGTTTCTGTCAGTTGCTCTTGGAATTCTTCATCGTCGATGGCGAGATCTTTGAAATTGTCTTGATTGGTTAAGAAATTTATGATATGTTCATCTCCTTCAAATACTTTCCAATTAGAGATGTTATTAGGTACCGATGGCTTGTAGAGCAGTTCCACAGTGAATCAGGAGGCTTCATAATCTTCTAAAGGCAATAGTCTAGAGGTAGTTGTGGCTAAGGAGTCGGCAAGAACATTCTTTGCTCTGGGAATTGCAGTGATATTGAATGCCTCAAAGTGCTCTATTAACCGATGGACCTCCTATTGGTAGTTCTTAATATGAGGTGAATTGCAATGTATAGTATTCCTTACTTGTCTAACAATGATTTTATAATCTCCAAAAACTTTCAGTTCCTTGATGCCCAGATCTATGGCTTTCTTTAATCCCTGTACTAGAGCTTCATACTCGATGGTATTGTTGGTGCACTCGAATTCTAGTCTACAGGACAAGAAATGATGTTTACCTTTCTGATCGATAAGGATGCACCCTTCTCCTGACCCTTCTTGTGATTTGGATCCATCAAAATAGAGGGTCCAAATTTGCGAGCAACAGTCGCTCCTTTATCTCCTATCACCGAGGTTTTGTTCTCTGATATTTTCTTGCGGTAATTCTAGCACGAGGCTTTGACAAAAGAGAGAATCTTCTATTGGAATCGGGGATTCTTCTTGGAAGACCATTTCGGAGATTTTAGTAAGGGAAACATTGGACAGGAGAGGAGAAAAGTTTGCGAAGTGAGAATCACAGGAATAATTTCCCAATATGGGGAAATTGGTAGAGGCAGGTTCGTTCGAGGTTTCCAGATCACTGACCGTATGCTTCAGGTATCTCTCCCTATCGATCATGATCATGTTCTTATATCCTTTCAGCGGTAGCCAAAGGTGTTCCTAGTCTGTGCTAAAATATCTATTTAGTTTTTTGGACCAATCTCAGCTCAATAATAGCCCATATGCCTCAAGGATATCCACCACAATGATGTCAATCACCTGCATGAAATTAGGATTAGTGGCTATCCTGATCATCACATCTTTGAGTTCCCCCATGACCTTGACCTGGGTCTTGTCCAGTTGTATGACATGCTTATCACTTTTTAGAGGGACAACACCTAATTTATTACAAACGGCCAAGGGCATGACATTAGAAGAAGCCCCAGAATCTACCAAACAATTGTGGAGATTCCTATTGAAGACTTCGAATGTTAAAAGGAAAGGTGGTACAAAAGGCCTCTCTCTCCTACCTCCTAAGTAGGTGTTTATGGTTGGCTTGCTTGATAAATATATAGGGGGTATATTCTTCCTCTGACTATCACCAGTGGTCGGGTTTTCTACCGAATTCAGAGCTTGCAATAGAAGGTCTTTCTGCTGGGGGATTCTACATATGTCCATAACTAACACATTAGCTTTCAGCTTCTTCAAATGTTTTACTACATTGTAATATAATTTAGGAGAATAATGAGTATGGATGCTTATAGGCTTTTTACCAGGAGTGAAAGGTATTTTCGGGTGATTGGGAGTTAACTTACTTTGCGAGGCACGGGTGGCATCAGTATCTTTTGGGCCGGGTTGACCCTTACTACATGTCTATATTGTCGATACCTCTATGAGTTTTTCCCAAGACTCAAACAGATCATATAAAGATGTGATCATGTCGGGATCCCATATCAGCATGGTTGTGTCTTATGGTGGGTCAGCCTCTTCTTGATCGGCAATATTCAAGGCTGAACTGTTGGATGGTTCGGTCAGGGAGACTTCGTCCAGAAAATGATTGGCCATTAAATTCATGGTGTGGAACCATTGAGGGAATTCTATTTCCGAGTGGTTCTCTTGGTGGTAAGTACAAAAAGAATCAGATGCAACATTCCTTAGATCAATGTTTATGTTGGCTAGGGGAGGTTCAATTGCTTTGAAAGGTTGGTTTCTTTTAAAGAGAGGCTTATAGGGCCTTTGGCCTTGGTTTCCCCCACCTGCATTTATTTTCATATCTATAATCTCATTTGATAGTTTCTTGGCCATGCGTTGCAGGTATTCTATATCTCCATTAGCCTTATCAGGAGTTGGTTCAGTCGGTTTCCCCAACGGTCTAGTCAAAAGGAGTCCTTTCCTGGGAGGGGGTTGGCTTTCTTTTCTCACTAGAGGGGCCTGGCCTTCTTTACATCCTTTCATCTGGAACTCTATCATCTTGGCCTCCTTGAAATTCTCTGCAAGGGTTTTCTTAGCGTCTCTTTTAATGAACATGGAAATAGAGGCTGAAAGCACGTTAGCATGAACCTCGATTTGCAACTCTTGAGTTGGATTCACCGTGGGCTGAAATTTGTTTAGGATAATCGTGAATCTTTGATTGAAATCTTTGACCCTCTCTTTTGGGGCCATGGTGGTTGCGAATAATTCGGCCATCAGGGCTCCCATGGTAGTTTCTTCGGCAAATTTGTCTAGAAAATCCTTTTGGAACTTAGTCCAGCAGGTTATAGATCCTATTGGAAAAATAAAATACCACGTGGAAGCCAAATTCTCAAACATGTAGGGGAAAAGTTTGCATACTACATCTTCATGTTGAACGTTCATAAGCCTGATCGCGAGTATGAACTTCTTGATATGATCTTTGGGCAATCCTGAGTTTTTAGGATCATACTTGGGGAGAAGCTTCTCTGGGTGTCGAGGGAGATTGTATACTCGTCCAGGGATGGCCAAGGCATCCTCGGCCAACCAAGGTTGGTTGTCTTGAAGTGGAACTTCTCTCTCCTCCTCACGAATTTTGTTCCTTTCCATATCTTCGGATTCTGAGTTTGGCTCTTCCTCTTCCGAAAGTTCATCTGGCTCAGAGATGTTGTTGGCTGGCGTCTCGAGTATTAGATCAAGAGGTTCTTGGATTTCGATAATCACAAAATCTATTAAGTCTTCGATGGAGTGTACGAAAACTTCGTCGGGAGTGCTAACTACTAGCCTTCTTTGTTGTTTTCTTTGAGGGAGGATAGGAGTGAAGGGCAACGCGCCGATTTGTTGGGCGTAGGCTCTGGTAATTCTTATAAACTAATTCACTTCCTCGTGAGGGAGGGAGTAAGGTATTTCAGGGTGAAAAGGTTCTCCCTCAGAATGAGGTGAGCTATACACTTAGGGAGTACTCAGTAAACGTGGGTTGTTTGTAAGATTACTATCCATGCATGTGGGCCTCTACGAATCTGTAGGTTGTTTGAAATGTTTATATAACTTATATACTCAGCCATTAATTCTTCAGGCCCTCCTTCTAGCACCAGTTTTGTTGACGGGGCCTAAATCCCCTCACTCAACAGCAGGAACCAAACCCGCCACTGAGGCCCAATTAGACTCTGCAACGTTTGGAGTGGAATGGTTCTCCAGATCTTGCGATCTGGCCAGATTATCGATGGGATTTTGTATCTTCTGTTGGAGGCTCTTCCTCAGATAGGACAATTATTTTATGTATTTCTCTTGGATGGGGCTGGTGTGAGAGATGCAAGCTAGTATAAACCAACTTGAGAATCAATAAGACAGAAGTTTAAACTATTTGGAAGAGGTCAAACTTGGGATAACCCGCTGCTCAAACATGCAGACAGCGATTTTATGCCAAAAGGCATAGTAATAATACATCAACCAAATGAACATTCAATTACTGTCTGAGAGAACTAATTAACAGAAAGAAAAACACATATGTAATCAATATCACAGTAAGAAAAATAATTCATCTACCATAACATTCATCACATAACAGCACAACGATTTATCTTCATCATTTCAAGAAAAGAACATCAAAACATTGCACCAGATAACTTGACAACATAATCAGTTGCTCTTACTCATTTACTGCAACATTCATGGAACAAGAAAGGAAGTAATTCTTCTCTGAATCCAATCACATACATCTGATGAAGATAGCTTGTCTTTGGTCCAGAAGGACTTCTCAATTCATAGCAGTCTCAAAATAATTATCAACAACCAAAAGAAAGAGTTCTTGCAACAACCATCGACCCTTGACTCATTGGTCGATGTCTCTATTTATAATATAAAGTTTAACAATAATTAACGGCTAAATACAATTTGAGCTAATCAAAAATCACCACGTGGCATTATCATCTAACAGTCTTTCAACAGTACACCCGAGATGTTTCTTGAAAAGGGTGGCTTATTTCATAATCAGACCATCTGATAAAGAGTTCTTCATAGGTGTTGGCCCATGGAAATCTGTGATGTTCCATTGGAGCCGCATATATCCCTCTGATGTCCGTCGCATGCGCCCGATACTTTGTGAGATTGAAGTTCAAATGCTGAAGCATGGTTCGGGCTTTGATCGAATGTCCTACGAACTGTTGCACTTGCCCTGGCTTTGCATCGATGACCTTTGCACATTCTTCGGCCCATAACGCATCTTGTTCGGTGCACATCTTGATTATTTTGTTTAGATTGATAAACATATCGGGGGTACCAAAATCGGGGAGCCCGACATACTTCATCGCTTCGGTGATTCAGTTTCAATGTTTCTTTCGGTTCTTCGGCGGGGTCATAGGACAGACTCTAGTCGGTAATCGGGAAGGTTCTTCCTGCAATTAAAACAGAATTAATTTAGCAATTAAGCAACCTATGATAATACATAAACACATACCTACGTAGCTTGCTAGTCTCGGTCATTTTTAATACTTACATGATCCCAAACGCTTCCTTTGAGTGATCTGTGAAGCCGCCACTCCTCTTTGGTTTAAATGAATACATCATCATGCCATAGTGTGGTTAATCAAGTATGATAGACATGAATGTATAAATTATCATAGTAATTACTTGACCTTTGGGGTCGAAAAAGGCATCAAGGACGAGTTATGTGCGTGTGTGCTCCCAAGAGGTAGGATATTGTACAGAGAAAGTCGTTAAATGCCTCCAAAACCCATACCACCAAGCATTCCAAGCATAATTCATCAATCACAGAGGTTTGTAAGTTCAAGAGGATCAAAAGAATCTCACTGCACGTTTTCCTGCAACCCCGATCGGCATCCCTTTCATGTTCTAGATCACATCTATCAATCAGCTACGACGTGCCGATTTTTCCAAACATCATTTCACGAGGTGCGGGTATTATGTTGGCACGTCTAGTGTCACTCCTTGATTTCTCTATAAATTTCGGGAGCTTTGTGAGAAATTCGTCGAGCTCGTATTCCCTAAAATTCTGGTTCGGTAAGTTCGTCTTGGCGAAGACTAGTTCATGAATTCTTTATCATCTGCGGATGCCTTGAGTTCCTTACACTTTATCAATTATGGGATCCCCTTCAAACAGGGACGAGGTCTATGAGGCAGCCGGAGTGTCGTGTCTCAGCCCCAGCATGCCTAAGACTCTTTCTTGTTGGCTACTTGTGTACTTGAGACTCCAACAAGAGGTATAGGTATCTGCCCGGAGGCAATGTCAGCGTCCACGGAGGAGATTGGGATGGTCGCAGATACATCCAAAAGAGCCATGCTGGAGACTGTGCCTTCTTCGGGCCTAAGACCGCGGAGAAGAGGAAGGCCTAGGAAGAAATCTCGAGAAGGAGAGGAGGATTGCCCCAAGGTCGAACTGAGTGCACGTCCAACCCTTGAGGAGTCAGTGATGCTTACCAACCGTTCAAAGTTGGTCAGGACCGCTGGCAAGGGAGGCAGGAGAAGAAAGGGGAGGGTAGAAGCTTTGGGAACTCCCGTCGAAAATTTCGCTCAGTAATTAGAGCAGGCTCAACTTGTAATAGTCGAGATCTACCAAGAGAATAGAGAACTGTGACGTCAGTTGGAGACAAAAGACCAGGAGATATCGTTGTCGCAAGGTCATGTACGAAGCACTGTTTGGCTGCAGAGACGAATTCGGGAAGAACAAGGCATGATTGTGTAGTTGCACGAGGTGCAGCGAATGGTGGCGACAGCGGAGCA
>JASDQU010502525.1:45922-57632 GCA_032191745.1 Picea mariana
TCTCGTCGCTCTAGTCCAGAAAAATATCCTTGAGCCAAAAGTGTAATTCAAAGAAGTCGAATTCACACTTCATCTCTGCAATTAGGTAGTCTTTGTCAGCTAGGGGGATATGATTCAGATCGATGGGAGGAGGGAGGAAAGTATTTTCTTCAGTTTCGGTGGCTTTTGACTTGGGCACCATGATCAAACTGATATCTGCAAATGAAAAAAGACGTTAGTTGTGTTTTCCATGTTATAACGGAGGTTTTTTACTGTAATATTGATGGCAGTTGTCTTGAGAATGGGAAATAGTGTCATCGATTGTGTCTGGACCGATGAACAGTACAACAATGGTGAAAGAACGGATTTAAATGGTTGAATGGGGTGTACGTTATGGAGCGGAGGGTGAGTCGGACAGGTAACGATAATGGTTGACTACATTGATTAGCCAACGGACATATCGGATGTGATGTGGATGGCATTGAATGGCCAACGGGTGGATGGAGGTGACTTGGAGGGTAATGAGTGGCCTCAGGTGATAGGTGAGTGGAGTGTGACATTTAGTCATGGTAGTGGGGTGTGGCGGCGAAGTGTGGAGGTGGTATGGATGAGCGGTTTGGCGGTTTACTCAGAGGGAAGGGTAGGCGGTAAGTGGTAAGGAGTGAGGGGGGTCTGAGTTAACAGGAAGGAGACATGTTATGAGGGGCCCGCTTGGGGAATACCACCAACTAGGATCCCCCCCCCACCTTTAAAGGCAGAAAAATCGAGGGGGTCTGATATTCCCTGTCGATCGTAGATCTGAGTGCCTGATTATCGGTCGCTAAGATTAGTGCGCCCTTTAACACAAAGCCCCAAAACTGTCATACCACCACCAAACTTAGGATAAAATCATTTTATGGGTTTTTTCAATTTACCCTTTCTTCAGTTTGTCACCAAAGGGTCGAAAATACATCATTTTAACTCAAATCAATGGCATTTAATCAACCTTTCATCACTTTTATTGAAAATTAAACATGATAACCTATATCCTAATCTAATTACCTAGCACATTAACCTAGATTAAACTATTGGGTCAAAAATTACTCTAACTTAAGACATTTGACCAAGCTTAAATTGTTTGATCAAACTTATTCACTAACCTATCTAATTTGGGTAAGATTAAACTGTTTAGCCAAATTTATTCACTATCCTATCTGCATAAATTGAAAGAGCTTGATCATGGTTAGACAATATGAATCAAGACAAATTATTTCATGGGGTTTTATCATTTTCTTTTCTATTTTTGTACCCTCTTTTGATTTTTTGTGTTTTTTATTTTCTTTCTTTTCTTTTTTTTTCTTTTCTTTTTTTTTCTTTTCCTTTTTTTTTCTCTTCTTTTCTTTTTCTTTTATTTTCTTTTTCTTTTTCCTTTCTTTTCTTTTTCTTTTTCTTTTTCTTTTTCTTTTTCTTTTTCTTTTTCTTTTTCTTTTTCTTTTTCTTTTTCTTTTTCTTTTTGTAAATCATTTGCAGAATAAAATACTATTTACAATATAATGCAACTAGAAGAAGAGATTATAATCACCAGGTGATCCTATGAAACATAGGGTTATAACATTGTCTCCACTTGGGGATGGTGCTCTCCTTGTGAGGTGCCAAGAATCCAACTACCTGCTACTTTGAATCTCCTTCCTTGGTGCTTTTCTGCATCTTGATTTGTTTTATTCTGATAGTAAATTTGGTGATCCAGATCAGTGGCTTAGGGCCTTCTCTTCGGAGTTCAACCATCTGATAAAAATCACCTCACACATGACAAAAAGTAAAAATAAAAGTGGTTTGTACAATGAGATGAGTGACTAAGATCTTCATTCTGGTGGAACATGATGTTTGAGAATCCTACCATTTATGGGTCCTCCTGGCAGATCTGCTCCCTCACTTTTCTTGAGTAAGAATGCATGGTTTCCTCTATATGTCTGGAAGATGTAAGGGCCCTTCCACAAACTATCAAACTTTCCATGATTTCCCTTCTCTTCATTTCCGGAATCCCACTTTAGTACTAGATCACCCAATTTGAAATCATCCTCCTTGGTTCTTCTGTCATAAATCTTCTTGATGTTCTCTTGGATTATCTAGGTCTAGTTGTACACCTCCTCTCTGGACTGTTGGAGTTGGATCATCTAATTGATTCTCCTTTGAATATCATTAGTCTCTTCATGTACTTCTTGCAATAGCTTCATAATAGGAACACCCAAAGAGGTAGGGAAGACAGCATTAGTTCCATATACCAACTGATATGGGGACATACCAATTTATCTTTTTGTTGTCATCCTGTCAGCCCAAAGTGCATGAACCAACTTGTTATGCCAAGATTTCTTGTTTTCCTACAACATCTTCTTCATGATATCTACCAAACTTTTATTTGAGAACTCAGCCAACCCATTTCTTTGGGGGTAATAAGCTTTGGATTTTCCCAAAGTAATCTAGTACTTGCTGCAAAAATCTATTAGATTTTTTTATCTGAAAGTTGTTGCATTATCAGTTATGATTTTCCTAGGACATCCAAAATGAGGCAGAATATTAGTTTCCAAGAATTTAATAATGACAGAGTCAGTGGCTTGCCTGTAGGGTATAAATTCAATCCACTTTGTGAAGTAGTCTGTAGCTGTGAGGATCCACTTATGTTGGCCTAAAGAGGGTGGATGAATTTCGCCAATAAAATCCAAACCCCATTATTGGAATGGAGCCTCCACAGAAATAGGTTTCAAGGGTAAAGGAAAAAGTTTCCTTTTGCCTTCAAAGACTTGGCTCTTGTGACAGGAGGTTACCTTTTTATGAACATCTGCAAACAAGGTGGGCCAGTAAAAACCAGCTCTAAGGATCTTATTAGCAGTAGTCTTCCAACTTAGATGCCCACCAAAATCTCCTTCATGGAAATCTTGCAATGCCTTGTCAGCTTCATCTTTTAATAAAAAATTAAGTAAAATGCCTCCAACATCTTTCCAGTAAAGATTTCCATCCAGAATGCAATATTTCAATGCTTTTTGTTTTAAGAATCTATCTTTAGTCTTAGTTAAACCAGGAGGAGCTTGTAAATTATGCAAGACAAAGATGAGGTCTGTGTACCATGGATAATTTGAGAATACCTCTTTGACATGTGGAGTCACCTGCTCTCCCTGTTCATCAACTGCAGCTAAAAATTTTATATCTAAAGCATGAAAATTGGATTTAGCCATCAATTTGGCCAAACCCTAACCCTTTAACATTTTAGTTGGTTTGATTTTTATATCATATTCCAGAATCATAGCAATCCACTTCCCTCTCCTACCATCTGGGTTATCCTGAGTCAGAATATCCTTCACCGCTGCATTTGAAACATAAGCAATACTATGAGAATGGAGAATGTAAACTCTAAAATATTTAATTGCTTTTACCAGGGAAAAGGAATGTTTCTCCATTATATTGTACTTCAGTGTAGCATATCTCAATGATAAAAATGCTATGGGTTGTTCATGCCCTCCACTGTTTTCTACAAAAGGATCGTTTCAATGGTGTGCTTAGATGCAAAAGAGAATAAATAGAAATGTTTAGTGTAATCTGGACTGATTAATATAGGGGCTTGTGTAAGTGCATGTTTTACCTGCTCAAAGAAATGTTTAGATTTTGTGTTCCACTTTATTTTGGTATCTTTTTTAAGCATATTTGTAATGTTCTTGAGGAGTTCTGCCAAATTGGGTATGAATATTCTCAGAAAAAWTATTTTTCCTATGAAGGATTGCAATTCCTTAATGTTCCTAGGATGGTCTAACTTTTGGATGGCCACAATTATGTTGGGGTCTATCTTGATTCCATCTTTAGAGATTATATGCCCTAGCAGTTTGCCTTCTTCTAAACCAAAACGATTTTTCTTGGGATTTAATGAGATCCCAAAMTTTATGCATTTTTSAAACACCCGTCTGAGGTGTTGTAAATGCTCCTCATCTGATTTTGAATAGACAGTAACATCATCCAAGTATATGACTATAAACCTACCAAGCTCATCCACAAAGGAAATKTCCATTTCTCTTTGGAAAGTGGAACCATCATTCATCAAACCAAAGGGCATCTWCACATACATGAAAKTTCCCCAGGGTGTAGTGAAAGTTGTTTTCTCCTGGTCATCTGGGTGGACAAGGACTTGGTTATAGCCATAAAAACCATCTAGCAAAGAGATCMTACTGGATCCAACTACTTCTTGTAAGATGTGATCCATTTTAGGCAGAGGATAGTTATCTTTACAAGAAACCTTGTTGAGGTTTCTRAAATCAATGCAGAGCTTGATTTCTTCAGTTTTCTTTCTAGTAGGAACAAGGTTAGAAACCCATTTTGAAAATCTTAAGGGAACTACTATTTTTGCATCATACATTTTCTTTATCTCTTTCTCTATCAGAGGCATTAACTTTGGATTGATTCTCCTAAGTTTTTTCTTGAAAGATTTATGTTATTATTTTATTGGGATTTTGTGTTGTATGATACTAGTGTCATAAGACTTCAGATCCTCATAACTCCAAGAAAAGACATCTACAAATTCCTTGAATAGTTCAATATATTTTTGTTTTTGATATGGATGTAAAGACTTAGATAGCTTCATCATTTTTGGTTTTTCATCTGTTCTTATATTACATTCCTCAACCTCTTTCCCAGTAGGTTTGATCTTTGTCTTTTTTGCTACATCGTTGAAATCAAAAAGCTCTTCTAAAGGAACCAACCCTCTGGGTAAAATATTATTCTTCAGTTGCAAAATATCAGAGTCTTAACCTTTTTCATTTATTTCATCTGAATCTACTTTATTTACACTATCATTTTCCAAGTCTTGTTTATATACACTGTCATTTTCTAAGTCTAGTTTATTTACACTATCATCATCGCTATCTACATCAATATTTGTACACTCAAAATCATGTTTAGACTGCAGGAAATCTTCAATTTGTTCATCGTTGCCAAACACTTGCCAGTACCTGATATTGTTCAGAACAGTAAGTCTACATTTCACCTCTACTGTGAATTGGTGATTTGGATGGAAAGGTATTTTGCATGTAGCTGCCGAAGTAGCCAATCCATCTGCAAGTATGTTCTAGCCTCTGGGAATTACCTGCAAGTCAATCTCAGTGAAACATTGTAGAAAATCCAAAACAACATTTCTATAAGCTCTGAGCCTAGGATGTTTGGCAGCATACTCACCTTTAATTTATTTGATGATTAGTTCAGAGTCACCTCTTACCATAATCCTTTTGGAACCAAGTTTCTTCAACAACTTCACGCCGAGCATCAATGCTTCATACTCAGTTATGTTATTGGTGCACTGAAAATTTAATTTATAAGAGTGAGTTTTTGAATACCTTGCTTTATGATTATGTACCCATACTCCAACTCCAACTTCTTCTTTGCTAACAGTTCCATCAAAATCCATACTCAATAAATTTTATGTTGATTCATCAGTTTCAGTTGTCACAGTTTTACTTTCCTTGGTGATTGCTTTACTTTCTTCCATGCCAGATGCATCATCTTCCAACTGTGAAATTTGACTATCCAAGTCACCATCATTATATAAAATGAAGGAGTCTAGGTCAGAATGAACAGAGTACAGGGGATAGTTATGTGGCTTCTCTTGACTATTGACCATGTACTTCATCAGAGTCTCTCTGTACAATCTTCTTTGTTTTCCAAATACAAGGATGGTGGCATAAGACATATCTAACTACAAAGTGCCCTTTAAATTAGCACCCCATGATCTAGATAATAACATGCCATATTTCGGAGGAATGTCTGCAACCACAATATCCATGACCATGCTCTTAGCTGGGATATGTGCCAGGGTAATACACAGATATTTAATCAAACCTATACATTTAACCTTGTTGGAGTCAAAGGAGTATAATTCCTTGTAAGGCCTGGTGATATCAAGCCCCAACTTCTCCATCACAGCCTTGGGCATAAGATTGTGAGAAGCACCAGAATCCAACATAGCGTTATGTAATGTCTTGTCATGAATATTCAAACTTATATAGAAAGGAGGAACGGAACCATTTTTGGTTTGTCCCTCAACCTCAGGACCACTCAGCAACTTAGGTTGATCATCAGCAACATTCACGGTATCTATGCGTACTCCTGATCCAATGTTTAATGATTTTGTGCCTACTCCCGGTTCAATGCTTAAGGCTTTGATCACCCGTGATATGTAAGCATATTTTTTCATTAGTTTTTTCAGAGGAATAGGAATCTTCAGTTTGGATAATTCACTTTCCAAGCTGAAAGTGGTTGAAGTTCAGCTTTGGGTCTGCAATTCTGATTTTCCAGTCACATTTTTCTGTGCAGTAGTGTTGGGTTGACTTGTGGATGCAACTTCGGTTTGAGTTGTTCTTGGTGAAGATTCAGGAGTTATTTTTGCAGGAGTCTCTGAATTATTTTTTTCATGAACTTTCTTAGGAGTAGTATCTGAGGTTTTCTTAGCTTCAACATCTTTCTTAGTTTCAACAACCTTCTTAGTTGGGTTGTCGTTAAACATCTTGCTTCTTAGGTTATATTGTCCGTGGACTTCCATTATTGCATTTTCGAAGGCTTGCTATTCAGATTCTTCCTCTTCCTCATTTACCTTTGTCTGTGAGGGGATAAATAGTTCATGATCTTCCTGAGTGATAAAAATGGAATTGCTATCATTAACCCCCATAAGGTTTATGTGAATGTCATCCAACTCCTCAATTATCTCTTCCCCTACACCAGCATAGTTCTCTTGAAGAGGCGGCCTAATCTATTAATCAGGCCCTCTTTGTTCCCTTTGGTCTATGGGCTCTCTCGGTCTGATTTGGGAAGGGTTCCTTCTGAAATTTGGATTTCGAATTTGAGATCGAGTTGATTTTATCTAGGAGGGTTTATGTCAGTGATTTGTAATTTGTCCATCATTCTCTCCATGGTCCTCGTTAAAGAATCAATTTTGGTATCTGCAGTAGAAGTAGAAGGTTCTTCTTTAATTGTAACTCTTCTTTACGTTCTTTGTCTGGCTCTTCTGGCTAATAGATTTGCTTCAACACTCACTGCACTTTTATGCATATCTTCTAAAGTGGCAGAATTTCTTTCTCTCAGTTGGTAGGACATATTAGCATCAAATCCATCAAGGAACTTGATTAAGGCCAAACCTTGAGGAGGCTTGATATCAGCAGGAATTGTGTTATAGATATTATTGAAACGAATGCAATAGTCTTGTACTATTTCCCCTTGATTCCTTTTGATATTTTCATATTCTGATAAAATTTGGAGAGGGTTTTTCTTTACCTCCCACATGTCGAGAAAAATTCGGTGAAAAGAAGCAATATCAGCAATGCTAGCAGCACGTAATGCTTTGAACCATTTTTTGACATCACGAATTAAGCTTTGTGCAAAAAGTCTCATCTGGACATATGCCTCATCAACTTCCTGCAAATCAAAAGAATCATTCATTTTATCCACATGTTGTTGTGCATTAAGGGGTCCAGTACCATCAAACTGAGGAAGCCCGGTTTGATAGTCCTGTGGCATGGCATGTAAGGGAGTAGCTAACACTAGGGGATCCTATCTTGTTGCCATGATTGGTGGAGGAGGATGAATGACAACATGTGTGATTGGTGGGGAAGTGATAGAAGAGGTAGATGATGTAGGGCTCGGAGATATAGAATGAGTTTTTTTAGGATTGAGAGAAGTTACAGCAATAGAAAGGGCGGAAATTTTGACTGACTGTTGAAAGTGGGATTTATACAAAGCATGATCAAGATTTGATACTAGATCTTCTAACTTCTTAAACTCTTGGAGAAACCGTTGATCAAAATCTACTCTAGGAGAAAGTCTTTCAGGGGTTCTAGGTTGGAGGATGGTTTGATCTAGAACTATTTCATTCAAATAGCTATCAGATTTGATTCTAAAAAGGCTTTGCTCAAAAGGTATATCAAATTCAAGGTCCTGGATTGTGACAAACTTCTCTGGAAGATAAGTGGCCCTATGAAGAGGACTGATACTCCCTTGACCTTCTACCGTGTTTCTTTTTCTGAGCAACTTTTCTGGATTATCTACTACTAAYGTTATAGGTTCTGGATCAGGATGAGATCTAGTGTGAATTCTTTTAGAGCCAKAACTTTAAGATTTAAGAAATCTRGATTAATATATAAAAAAWTCAACAACCACTGAACATGTATCGCTTTGTAAGTTAGATCTTATGATTTGTTCAGAAATAAAGTTTTCTTTATCTCGGGAAGAGAATTCGTACGGATGGAAAGTTTKTTCAGTTCCCCAGTATGGTCGCCACTATGTTAGCACTCTGTAATTCCCAGAGGTTGTTAAGGGAAGAAGAAATTAACAGAGGTAACTTACCAAAACCACTTCAAAACTGGGATCTCTCTATAAGATTTAGATCTGTTTGAGTTTTAGATATTAGGATAGTTATAATAATCTGAGTTTGTTKTTTTGTTTATAAYTATTTGCCTAAAAGTATTGCTTTAAACATCCACTGGGCTATGGGGTCTGTTTTAAATTTTAAGATCTAATTACAGTTTTTATAAGATTTCTTCATAGGGCAAGATAATAAGAATGTTGTTTGACAACACAGGTATTCCAACAGGGGACGAACACCTTCAGTAACCACTCACATAACTAGATCAAAGATCAACACATCAATGTTTTCACGTGGTAAAACCCCTATGGGGAAACATTCACAGCCCCAGCCAACATGGCCACCTGGAGCAGTTTATTAATGCAAAAGAAAAATACTACAGAGATATTTTACAAGAGAGTTTCTCACAATCGATCATCGGCAAATGACCCTCCATTCTCTTTAAATAGAGATCATATACCAATCGGGTGTTAATCCATGAATAAATGGTCGTTAAGATCGAGGAGAGTATGAACTATCAGATCACTCTATGTCAGGAACATATCGTGACCGTCAGATTTCGTAACTACAAATGCATACTAATGCATACTAAAGAAACACACTTTTACCTAGCAACACATTAGACCAAGTAGATCTTAACTAACTCCTAAGTGTCTAAATATCCTAACATCCCCCCTTAAGAACAACTTGAGATAGGATTGAAGGATTTACAATGGTGACACAATAGGAGAAGGAAGGAGGAATTCAATCCTATCCCCCCTTAATGATGACTTCCTGAACTCCTAACATAGATCGAAGTTTGGAAAACTTCACTTCTGTAAGAGACTTTGAGAAAATATCTGCAACTTGATCTTCTGTAGGGAAAAAGAGAACTTCAATAACTTGATCACGAATGAGCTTTCTGATGAAGTGCATGTGTATCTCAATGTGTTTTCTACACTAATGTTGAATTGGGTCTTTGGAGAGCTTGATGGCACTCTGATTGTCGCACCAAAGGTTGGTCGGATGTTGCTGCTGGAATCTAAACTCTGAAAGGATCTGTCGAAGCCACAAGGCTTCTTTACTTTCATTTACCATTGCTCGATACTCTGCTTCTGCTGAAGAAATTGCAATAGTCATTGTTTCTTACAGGCCCAAGTGATAGGTCCTAAACCAAGGCTGAAAACATAACCTGTAGTAGACTTCTGATCATCAGGGTCGTCGGCCCAATCTGAATCAGTGAAACCAACCAATAAAGGAGTCCCCCCAAAACTGTAATGTATCATGAACTGAACTGTACCATGGACATAGTGAAGTATCCTTTTAGCTACTTTCCAATGGCTTTCATGGGGTGTTTTCATATACCAGGCAACAAGACCAACAACAAAGGAAAGATCAGGACGGGTATGAGTCAAGTATAAAAGGCTACCAACTAATTGATGGTACAGGCTGGCATCAACTTCAGGATAAGTACAGGTGGCAATAAGCTTGACTCCAGACTGGAAGGGAGAAGGGATTGGTTTACAATCATCCATGTGAAAGAGACGAAGGTCACAAGCATACTTAGACTGGGAAAGAAAAATTCTTTCATTGGTTTGCAAAACTTGGAGGCCAAGGAAATAGTGCAAAAAGCCTAAGTCTGTCATTTCAAATTTTTTCTTAAGGCTGTTTTTCACATGGTTTAAAAGTTTTGATTCACTACCAGTAAGGATAAGGTCATCAACATAAAGGACAAGGATTATGAGATGGATTCCTACTTTCTTGGTATAGACATTAGGATCAGAATGGCATATAGAGAATCCAATGGCAATAAGAAAGCTATCCATTTTGGCATACCAATCTTGGGGAGCTTGCTTGAGACCATAAAGAGATTTCTTAAGGCGACAAACAAGGCTAGAGTCATTCTGGACATAGCCAAGAGGTTGTTCCATGTAGATTTATTCTTGCAAATCTATGTGCAATAAGGCGGATTTAACATCCATCTGATGGACCTCCCATTTATGTGAGGCAGCAAGGGCAAGAACAAGTCGGATGGAATTCATTTTGGGTACAGGGGCAAAGGTTTCATTATAGTCAATTCCTTCAACTTGGGAAAATCCTTTGGAAACTAACTGAGCCTTGTGTTTTTCAACACTTCCATCTGATGCATACTTAGTTCTATAGACCCATTTACATTGGACAAGTTTTCTTCCTTTTGGAAGAGGTACAAGATCCCAAGTATCATTTTCCATTAAAGAAGGATACTCTTCATTCATTGATGTATCCCAATCTGGATGACCTAAAGATTCTGCAAATGTATCTGGATCATGAGTTTTTGAAACTTGAGCCAAAAGAGAAGAGGCTCGCTGGAACTGTGAACGTGTCCGACGTTGATCTAAAGGATCACCGAAAAGATCACAGCTGCTTCTCGTGTTGAACGGACCCATCTAGGAAGCGGTGGAGCTAGTGATGGTTCAGGTTCAAAGGACTCATTTGGAGGAAGGTGAGTAGGCGGAGGTGGATTTTCATCCTCACTGTCATCATCTGAAGAAGAAACTAGAATAGAAGAAGGCACAAACATCGAATATGGCTCGCAGGCTGAAGAAGGCACAACTGTCGAATTAGGCTCGCAGTCCAAAGAAGGCACAAACGTCGAATTAGGCTCGCAAGCCAAGAGATTTTCATCAAATTTAACATCTCTTCTAATAATAATTTCATTACAATGTGTTTGAAGAATTCTATAACCTTTGACATCTTCAGAATAACCAACAAATATACCCTTCTCACTTTTAGGCTGCAATTCTTTACTTTTCTCATCAAGAATGTGAGCCCATGCTATACTGCCAAATACACGGAAGTGACTTACATCTGGTTTAATTTTAGTCCAAGCTTCTTCCGATGTTATATTTTTAAGATCCTTTGTGGGAGTGTGATTTACTATGTAATTTTCAGAGTTGATGGCTTTCGCCCAATACTTTAGACTTAATCCCTTAGCTTGGATCATACAATAAACCATTTCTTTTAATGTGCGGTTATTTCTCTCAACGACACCATTTTGTTGTGGTGTATATGGAACAATGTGTTGCATTTGGATTCCCTGTGTAGTGCAGTAACTTGTAAAATTATTGTTCACATATTTGTTTCCATTATCTGTTCTTAACCTTTGAATTTGATATCCAGATTGCTTTTCTACAAGGGCCTTGTAGGCTAAAATCTTCTCTCTTCATTTTTAATAAGTAAACCCAAGTATGTCTGGAAAAGTCATTAATGAAAGTTAAGAAATACTTGCACCCAGAAAAAGAAGGAGAAGAAAGTGGACCACACAAATCATTGTGAACAACGTGCAAAGGACTCGAGGCGTGCCAAGAGGCATGTTTTTCAAAATTGTGCCGATGATGTTTTCCG
>JASDQU010502526.1:69839-90313 GCA_032191745.1 Picea mariana
CTTCTACTTTGAGGTGTAGTTCTTTCAACATTTTCTTGATCTTGACCCTGTACCTGTTCCTGTTCCTCCTCTTGATCCTCTTTCTGTACATGTGTTACATCTGCATCTTCTACAATATAGTCATGAGGAATGTGCCATTCACTATGACTATCTACTTTATAACCTGTATCTTCATTAAATAATACATCTCTACTTGGAAAGACTTTATGCATGTTAGGATCAAACATCTTATATGCTTTATGCTCATCATAGTAACCAAGAAAAATACACTTGATGGATTTTTCATCAAGCTTTCTCCTATCCTCTTTGGGAATGTGAGAAAAAGCTTTACTTCCAAATATTCTTAGATGATTCACAACAGGATTATAACCATAAAAGGCTTCAAATGGAGTTTTATGATCTAAGCTTTTAGTAGAACTTCTATTTTTCAGATAAACAAAAGTTCTAATAGCTTGAACCCATAAACCATTAGTGAGATTTTTACCTTGAAGCATACTTCATGCACATTCAACCAAGGTTCTATTTTTCCTTTCTGCCACTCCATTTTGCTGAGGAGTGTGCGGTACCGTGAACTGTTGTAGAATTCCATTTTCTTTGCAGTATTTGACGAAAGCCCCAGATCTGTACTCTCCCCCTTCATCTAATCTGAGAATTTTGATGTACCTGCCAGTTTGCTTTTCAACCAAATTTTTAAACTCCTTAAAATATTCAAAAACATCACTTTTCTTTCTCATGAAATACACCCATGTGTATTTAGTGTAATCATCAATGAAAATAAGAAAATAATATGCTCCTCCAATAGAACTTGTCTACATGGGACCACAGACATCTGTGTGCACAAGTTCAAGTATATCCCTCTTTCTTCTATCTTCGTGAGAAGGAAACTCTTCTATGTGTTGCTTTACCAAAGAACACCCATCACATGCACTATGTTCATTCTTTAATAGTGGAAGTCCTTCCACCATGCCTTGTTTCTGAAGAAGCAACAAACCATTATAGTTTAGATGTCCATACCTCTGATTCCACAATACCTCTATTGGCATCATTGTTGAAGCCAAAGTTTGATGTCCTTTCATCGTCACATCGAGCTTGTATAGCCCTCTAACTCTGACTCCTGTAGAAACTACTTTATAATGGTCTTTTACATCCTTCACAAGACAATGTGTTTTTACAAAATCTACCTTCATGTCTTGATCTGCTATGGTAGGAACATAAATTAAATTTTTCTTTATACCAGGTACATGCATTACATTATGTATTTGTTTGACACTACCATTTAGTAATGTAAAAGAGATATCCCCATAACCTTTGATTTGATGTGACCGTTCATCACCAAGATAGATGTTAACACCATCATTAGTCTCACAATAACTGTCAAACCAGTTTCTATTACAAGACATGTGGATCGATGCACCAGAATCTACATACCATGCAAGCACATCATCTGTCTCAGCTGACAAAGTAGCATCTAATATAAATAATTTGTGGAATTCATCATTACCATTATCACCCCTTTCAGCAAAATTACTATGCTGCCTTGAATTTCTATATTTGTTCTCGTGTTTATGCTTATACCAATAATCCTTAGCATGATGTCCAGCTTTTCCACAATTAAAACATGTATCACTCTTTCTCTGATTTGTATGAGACCGAGGAGATGTCATACCTTTATGTTCTTTTGCATATTGAGGTTTGCTTCCTTTGTTGCGTTCCCAAGGCTTTCCTTTGTGGCGTTCCCAAGGCTTTCCTTTACCYTTTKCCATCAATGCYGAATCTRAATGTGGAGGCTTTCYRGTGAGATGGCTTCTACRYTCCTCCTCTTGTAGAAGAATACCTGCAAGTTCTTCAAATGTTGGAGCATTCTCTCGGGCTGCAATACCTGTTATGAACATTTGGTAGTCTTCTAGCATGCCATTTAATGTGACAGTTACTAGATCAGTGGGTGAGACCTTTTCTCCTATGTCACCAAGTTTATCTTCTAAATCTTTAATTCTTGAAATGAAATTAGTAACATTTTCATTTTCCTCCATTTTGATTGAGAGCAATTTGCTTTTTAAAAACAAAACTCGGTTTGTATTAGCAGTTTGGTACAAACCTTTCAAGATGTCCCATGTCTCCTTAGATGTTTTGCAATCTCTTATATGCAGAATTATGTTGTCTTTTACAGACATTCTGAGGAAAAATTTAGCTTTCTTTTCTCTCTTCTCCCAATCTTGGGCAGCAGTAGTAGGCTTTGCCTCATCCCCCGAGACAATAGCCCAAACCTCGGATGCTTCCAGTATTGTTTGCATCTTAAATTTCCAAATTACATAATTGGATCCATCTAATTTATTTGATTCATTTAGGTATCAATCAATTAAAGAATTTGCCATTTTAAATTCTTTAAAAGCAACTCAGAAATTACCTTTCTGCTGCCACCTCCAAGCCTTCTCCTTCCAACAACAATGCAACAGCTCCTTCTGCAATCTCACGATGTAGATAGCTCCTCCAATCTCACAAGGACTCCTTCAACTTCTATAGTTCCAGTGCTGTCCACCGGCTCACGGGCTCCTTCAATCTCCACACAGTTCCAACGCTCCTCTACGCTGGCGGACTCCTCCACACAGATTGTCAAATGCAATATTGTCAAACGCTACACCGATGAGATCAGGATGTGTTTTGCTAGATCCGCAGACTCCACCACCTGACCAAAAAATGATTCCTGGGCATATTTATTTAAGAGCACCCTGAGTGGCCTTCAATCTGAGATGCCTCCAATTGATAATGACAGATACGAGAGTTGCCTAAGCGGCCTCCAATCGGACAATGAAACCTCCTCGCACCTCTGACCAGTAGAGAGTTTCGTGGCTCTTTTGTTGCTTCATTGCCCCCTAAGAGGAGAGACCCGCAATGATTTCAATGACGTCGTGCCCCGTCTGCTGCTACATAAACAACTCTTCATCGGTTTACTGTTGCTCCTCCTCCGAGATTTGGCGTTGCTGACTTCTTGACATCCACTCACTTTGCTATCTTTCATGCACAGGTGTAGACAGATATCAGTCTACCTGATTTCCTGGACAATCTCGATCTCCACGCAGTGTGCACGAAGACAGCGATCCGCCTCAACAGTTCCAGCTCCCTTACGCTCACGGCTCTCTCCAGCGTTTGACTCTGCACCATGGCTCTCACCAGCGTTCGGCTCTGATACCAAATTAAATTACAGAGGTAGAACCAAACTGTGAGCAAAGGCTCACTTGATTGCATTATAGAAGCCAACCATTACATTTAAATAGCACAAAGAACTTTGAACTGACCTCCTACAAAGGTGGATCTGAAACCACCAGCAAACCCTAATTTGGACAGGCACACAACAACCCACAATCACTTAGTTACGTAAATCTTAACTAAGTATCCTAATTTCTACATTATTCCAACAGTATTATGATCACAAAATGTAAAGGGTTTTGGAGCGTGTCTTTAACAAATTTTGTATAAAGTAGTATAGGCGATGTTTTTCTTTTAGTATTACTTCATTGTTTTCTAGTTTGATGGGGTGATGGGTTCCTAAATGATGAGTGAAATACATGGTTACCTATATTATATAGAATGCAATTTTGAAATAAAAATTATATTTAAAACATTTCAAATAAGATAATGTTAAATATAATTGAGATATCTAATTTATTTCATGTCGCAAATTTTCAATACAAATTATATATTTTTAATTATACATTTAATAAAAAAAATAATGATGAATTTTATATTAAAAATTAGACTTCGGAACATCTTCACTACCGAGTCTTCTTTTCGATCAAAGACTATGGGCCATCTGGCCGTTGCACTATGTAATGTAAATTTTCACGAGTATTATTGGCGGCCTAACCTTTGGTAATTAAGAGAATCTGGGGTATAATACTCTTAAGTGGACCATACGAGAAAGAATTAAGAGGCCAACAATATAAACAATATTACTATTCGAGATGTAATTGATGTGTAGAGAGGAAGAACTGGGAAAAGCGATGGAGATGAATAAGAAAACCAGACCCACAAAACTTAACAAGATAAAGTCTCCGAAAATAAAACTCCGCATTTTTTTTGAACAATTCAATGGAGGACAATTTCAGATTTTAAAAATGTTGAGTACGTTTTCTAAAGCTATATTTTCTCTGTACGAAATAAAATCGCTGTATACAGAAATAAAGAATATTTGCTTTGATTACATGCCACTGGCAGTTTCCAGTTCCCATGTCGTAGAAAAATCTCCATCAGATAGCATCTTTTGACCTCTGCTCATATAATCCTCAAGCAGGAAGGTATCCCAGAGATTTTCGTACAATGCAAACTGTGGATAGTTTTCAAAGTCGTCCTCGAAGTGCCAGTTTTCACCAAGAGATTTAAGAGTCGCATGATTTGACAAACCCTCCGATGTTTCCTTTGGAGATATACATAATTCGTCCTTCAAGATCAGAACGGGGCTCGGGGGAATTCCAGGCTCGTCGTCTGAAGCCTCCAGGAGATAACTCAGATCAATGTCCAAGTCTGAAGCTAGGATTTGGTCTTCGTGGCTGCTAGAAATATCAGAGGCAGACGAATCCTCCCCGGAGCTGGAAGAAGGAAAAGATGAGGAACATGTCGCAGCAATCTCTTCCTCCAGGCTTCTCATCACTTCATTTACGAGCTCCTCACTGAGAGCGCATTCTTCTTCTTCGTCTGCTAAGGTTTGGTCTAATTGCAGTAAATGAAGAAACTGGTCTGCTTCTTCACAGTGAAAATGCTTCGGCTCCTGGACGTCATTGTAATCCAGCAAAGCCTCACGGCAGCGTTTTTTGAGCGTCTGAGACATGACTGAGAAGTGGCCCGGAGATTCGAACACGGAACACAACGTTGGAGGAGAGGAGAGGAGAACGATAGTTCGGCTGCAGCGGAGAACTGCTGCTTCTGTTATTATTGCCGAGAAGGGTTTCAGAGTGGATACGATAGTAGCAGAGATATATATATATATATATATATATATATACACACACATAGAGCATCTTAGTTTTTTCTTGTACAAACAAGCCAGGACAATGGAGGCATTATATATAAAAACTATTGGTAATTGGGGAAGATGGAAGAGTATGCATAAGAAGGGAATCTGTCCGCTTCAATTCAGGGACGTCAATTTTTTAATCAATTGGTTCAGTAAAAACCATATAACAATTTCCGCGTGAGGTAGGCTGTGAGAAATTTAACCCGAGTTCTACTGAACCCCGACTTAACTTTCGAGCAGAACCAGGGTTAGATTTAGCATTTAGCAGCGTGCTTGAACTGTATATTAGATTATCGTCACCAATTTTGATATGTCCAATTATTAATAGTTATGGGCGATTTGTAGTATACGACTCAAAGTATATTTCTTTTATTTATTTTAACAATTAAATTAAGTATATTACACGGTTTTTATCTGACCTTGGCAATAAATAAATATATATATATATATATATATATACACGGTTGATTGATTAGGATATAAAATGGAAAAATGAAACCCCGACATTAAGGATGACTTGGTGTGGGCACGATCCCCGTGAGTTGTCAATGATTAAAAAGGCTTTTAATAATATATAATTCAATATATAGAATAAAAAAACTAACCACAAGGAGAGTTAGGTGCTTCAATCTTAATCTTTTGAGATAAGATTACAATCCAAGGGATACCATTGGAAAAGAACCATGATTATTATGTATATAGGTTTTTTTTAGTAAACACCAACACAATTTAACTTAGAAAATCTTTTATTAATTAACTATGAAAACTTTCACTTTAAAAGTTATAGTGATTATTTCAACTTAGAGATGTAAAACAAAACTTTGCATTTTAATATATATGTAAACCCCACGTTTTAGCTATTGAAAAATTTCAAAGAAAAAATTGGGTCCCTTGTCACTAAAGTTGTACGATATCAAAGTTTCAAGATATAGTTAGTCAATGGCATAGGGTTTTGGGAACTTTGGATTTTTCGAAAAATCGATTAGATTCTCGTAGGATTCTCATAAACTTGGATTTTTAAAAGAAAGGCACATGCCCACCTAATCGACCTAATCGAAAATGAATGGCGATTTTGAACTTTTGGTTTGTTCTACATAAGTAAGTAACTAATGTGATATGGCATATTAAAAATAAGTCTATTTAAATTCTATGTATGAAAAAGGATCGTACCAATAGCAATGACAATAAGCATAACATTTGTCATCGTTGGAAATTTGAAGCCATAAAGATGCCGTGCCGCTCACGTTAAAATTTGAATTGAATATTATTTTGTTATTTAACATTATTTTTAAATTACATTAATGAGAAAATGAGTGCTTAGGTGGCCGAGTACCTCATGTCAATATTCCAAATCAAGCCGACATAGAATCTTCCAAATCAACCAGCCTCGGAATTGAGATATTCAAGCGACACATTTAAAAGATCAATAAATAAAATAAAACAAGTAAACATGTTAATAAATAAAATAAAACAAGTAAACATGTTACTAAATGGTTAATTCCTGGTTAATCCCTTTTCACACATTTAAAAAAATCAATAAATAAAATAAATCAAGTAAATAGATTTTAAACTAAATATTAAAAAAAATATACAAGTATTAAAAATGTCTTATAATTAAAGTATGTAAATTTGTAAATTTTCACAGTTCTTCATAGTGTTTGTAATTTTGGAAATAAATAGTGTAAGGATGGTTGGAAGTATGGAACTTGTGCATGTATGAATGTCAAAGTTGTGATATTGTCTGGGTTTTCTAACTTTAATGTGTGTTAGTTGATAATTGTAGGTAATTGGGGATAATTAAAGCTCTCGCCCAATTTGTTTTCCTTTTTATTGTTGTTTATAATATATTGTATGACATGATTTTGTATATGATATGGTTGAAATAGCATGACTACATCAATGAATGGAATACATTTGACTAAGATTTTCTAGCTGGTATATGTCAATGCTAAATTATGGTGATATAGTCTTCTATAAGCCACAAAGAAGAGGTTCTTGCTCACTTCTTTCAATATTTCTAATTACTTTTTTTTTTTTTTACAGTGGGCAAATTTACTTGTAATTTGTGTTTGCAAAGTGTCTACAATACTTTTTGAACATGATGAAGTTGTTGATCTAGTATATTTCTTTTAAGCAATGCTGTAATGTTCCATATTAGTTTATACATTTCATAGAGAGGTGCAATTAGTTCCTTTGCTTCTTTCTTCATATTGTATGTCTCAAGCATAATGTCTCTATTGTGTTTTATTGAAGTTTGTTGTTTCATAGTGTATCCCTCATGCATAATGAAGCTACTTTGTTTTATTGAACTTTGTTGTGGTATTGATGTAGTGTTTTGTGAAAGTATTTCGCTCAAATTTCTTGCAACATAAGTCTTGGAACTTTTCAGTGTAAAAAATGGTATATAATATAGATTTTTAGTTTCATCATTTCACTACTTCCTTTATGCATTACCAAGTATGTTCAAGAATGTTCAATAATTTACACAAAATTACTAATAGTGAGTATTTTTGGAAGATTGTTGCTAACAAGCTTATTCATTAATTTATAGAAAAATAATGATAATTGGTAGTTTTAGAAGATTTTGGTTTGGCTTTGGTTTCAAGGTTACAATGTAACTATGCAAATTCTAAAAAAGTAATGAAAATGGATAGTTTTAAAAGATTTTGGATGGGTTTTGATTTTAAGATACATTAGATTCTTGTGTGTGATATAAATGTAAATGAAAATTATATGAACTAAACTCTAGATATATTCATATACAATTTATAAATATGGACTTTTAGTTTCATTCTTTTTTTCTTCCTTTATGCAGTAGGAAGTCTGTTTTGGAATATTTTTGTCTATTAAGAAATTTATGTATTTCACATAAAGGTTCAATTAGTTTCTCTATTTGTTGTTTCATAGTGTGTGCCTCGTGCATAATGCAACTATTTTGTTTTATTGAAGTTTGTCGAGGTATTGGTATAATGTTTGATCAAAACATTTCATTCAAAGTTCTCTTATTTGAATGAACAAGATAGAAAAGACTTGCAACTTTTCAAAGGATAAAATTGTATATGATATGGACTTTTAGTTTCATCTTCTTTTTTGTTTCCTTTATGCAGTGACAAATATGCTCAGTAATTTAAACCAAATTACAAATAATGGTTATCATTTTTTTTATAATAAACATTGTTATTTAAAATAAATTCAACTAAGTATTGAGAGTTAGTGGTGGAATCTTGGCAAATCAATGTACCATAAATGACTCATTATCATCCAAATTACATCATTTCCTAGAATTCATGCTGTGGAACTATATGAAGTGCGGAGTTGCAAAAACAAAAGAGTGTGGGAGGACGAGTTATATGAATTCGTCGCACAAGGGTCCAAAATAGATCAACTTAAACCTATGCATAAAAGCATTTTGTTCACTTTATATACTTACTTTTAATAATAAACATTGTTAATTAAAATAAATTCAACTAAGTATGGAGAAGTAGTGGTGAAATCTTAGCAAATCAGCATATCCTAAATAACTGAGTTATCGAGTAAATTACATCCCTTGTCAAGATAATAATAAACGACTTTTCAAGAATATTTTGGTTTGATTTTGGATTTAATAGTACATTTTAGTGTTGTCTCTATGGAGGATATACATGTGTGTGTTGTGCAAAGGTGCAAAAGATATGTGTATGTGTGTGTGTGTGGAGTTCATAGATATGGTCATAGTAAAAGGCGCTACGCAACATGAAAAATGGCTAAGAAAAATATTAAAATTATGACCATTAATCAACAACATTTTTAAGTTAAACATATTCATAAAACATTTTGTTAACTTTATATATTTATTTTTTAATATATGTATATGTAAAAGAATTGAGATGTCTAAAATGTTAAAAGACTTTGGTGTTAATGTTTGTTGATTATCAACAAAAGAAAGTTTTTTTTATGTTTAACTGTTTTATCTCTGTTAAATAAATATTGATATTTAGGTACAATTAGTTTCTATGATTCTTACATCATAGTGTATGCCTCATGCAACTACTACGTTTTATTGAAATTTATTTTTTCATAGTGTATGCCTTGTGGATAATGAAAATACTATGTTTTTATTGAATTTTGTTGTGGTATTGGTATAATGTTTGATGAAAGCACTTCAATCAAAGTTATCTTACTTGTATGAACAAGATAGACAAGTATTACAACTTTTCAGTGTAAAAAATGGTACGTAATATTGGCTTTTAGTTTTGTCCTTTCTATGCTTCATTTATGCAGTACGAAGGATGTTTAGTAAACTGTAAAAAAATACTAATAGTGGGTATTTTTGAAATATTTTGGTCTATTATGTAATTTATGTAAGGGAATAGAGTGGAACATGACATGAAACAAAAATATAGTACTACAAATAATCGAAGAGGGAAAAAAAATTGAAGACAGAAGGTGGTGTCTAAAGGCATCGTTAGCACTTAAGCAGAGTGCACTATTATCAGAATATCACAATGCATATTGGACCTTGATCTATCCATATGATATCAACTTGATCACTTGATTTCCATGATGATAATGATCGAAGGGGTATTTTATTTATAGCTTCAATATCTAACCAACTTTCATAGAATCCAGAAGACCCTGTCCACATGTAACTATCAATTGTTAGAGTTGACTTCGTCAAACCTACATTCTTGAGTTGGCATGATAACGATGCTAGACCCGATGGACTATTTGTCTAACTCGTAGTCAATTTCTTGGTTGTTCGATCCATCTCTTGACTATCTTCAACTAATGGTCGACTGTCTGATCGATAAGCATATTGACCACTTGACGGACTGATGTAGGGATCTATCTGATAACCTGAGCGATTGTATCTAGATGTAGGTCATCTGCCCAAACGGCTTAATCCAAGAGTTGTGTGATGAACCATCAATGATTGATGTTCCAACACCCGCTGCATCAATGCACATCTCTAGATATTAGGGGGGTGAAATTACGTCTAGAGGTTTGGTGAAGATATCAAAAACATGATCATTTCTTCTACAATATTAAAGAGAAACAACGTTCCCATGAACCAATTGTGTCAAATACTGAGCATGGAGCTCAACATGCTTCATATTAATATGGGAAACAAAATTTCCAACATGTATGGCGCTTTGATTATCACAGTAGATTGTGGTCGAGGTATGAACATGAAAGACAAGTTCTACCAAAAGTTGGTTGATTAAGACTATTTTAGTACCTACTTGAAGGAAGCCATGATATTCTAGTTTCATAGTAGACAAGGAGCCTACCTTCTATTTCTTGCAAGACTACACCAACGATTTAGTGCTCATATGTAACACATATCCATAAGTGGAATTTCGATCATCGTTGTCTCCAGCCTAGTCAGAATCTATGAAGTCGACCAACAAATCTGAACTTCAACAATATTTGATACCAAAGTGAGTGGTACCTTTGATATAGCGAAAAATTCGTTTGACTTATTTCCAGTGGTTTTCTTTATGATCCTACATAAACCAAGAAACCACATTAATAGTGAAGGAAATGTCAACTCGACTATGAGTAAGATAAATAAGACTGTTGATAAAGTGTATCTACTTCGACTGTGGGTGTTTGAAAGGTTTTGGTGAACTTTACTCCAGATTGAAAAGGAGTAGTACAAGGCTTGCAATCGACCATATTAGAATGTGTCAAAAGATCCACCACATATTTATATTGATAAATGAAAAATCCCTCACATAGTGGTAATACTTGGAGATCCAAAAAATAATGTAGAGTATCAAGATCTATCATGTCAAAAGAGTCAACAATTTGTTTCTTCAATATAAAGATTTGATCATTATTATTGCCAGTAATGAGTAGGTCATCTACATGTATAAAAAAAATCAAGGTGTCTCCATTGGTATGGAGTACATACACGATGTTATCAGATTCTCAACGTTTGAAACCAATTCAAAGAAAGGAGTTTTCGATCATAGCATACCAAGCTCAAGAAGCCTACTTCAAACCAAAAAGTAACTTCTTGAGTTGAAAAACTAACTTAGAATCTGTTGTAAAAGAAGGCGGTTGTTCCATGAAAATGTATTGAGATAGGTCTCCATGAAGAAATGCACTCTTCACATCCATCTGATCCATTTTGCATTGAAAATGAGCAACAAGGGAAAGAATTAGTCAAACAGAGTTCATATTTACATCAGGAGAAAAGGTATTAGTGTCGTTGATTTCTTCTTATTTAGAAAATCCCTTTGCAACTAGGCATGCTTTATTTATCTCAACAACACCTTCGGATGAAAATTTGGTCTTGTAAACCCATTGACACTTCATAATGGTCTTTCCTTATGTTCGAGGATCTAAATCCCAACTGTGATTCCTTAACAAAGGATCAATTTTTTTTCTTCATGGCCTAGTCCCATTCAGGTCATCCTTCAACATCTGAGTAGGAAATGATATCAAAAGTTTCAAGTACATGTGTCATCAAGGAAAGATTGGTATGTTTATTTTGACTTTGATTTTGTCGTTCAAAGGAGGGATCTCTAGCATCAACTTTGGAATCTTAAATTTTCTTGGCAACCCATTTGGGTACATAAGAAACAATGAAATGTGATTTATTATAGTTGGTCAATCAGAAGTCTGAGGGTCTTTATTCGGTGGACCAATTGAAATATAGGATGATGAACTAGTTGATTTTGAGGTTGACAGTCTATTCGAAACAAGAAAAAATTTCTATTGTACAATTGAAGGAATGAAATATGAAATAGGAGAATCAGTTTCAGAGACAACTTCAAAGGGATTATCCTGTAGCAATCTAAAGGAAGCATTCAATAACTTAATTCCATAAGACTTCTCATTAAACCATACATTATGTCTGCAAATAATTTGTCGTTTGAAAAGATCAAAATGGTCGATAGGATTTCAAATATTCAAAGTAGACCATCATGATCGTTATAGTCCAAAAGCATCACATCTATGCATCAAATAAATTGGCCCATCCATATTCATACTTTTCCAAACATACTGTTGATGTTTCCCTCTAAAAAACCACTTTTTGGATAATGCACGCGCCCTGATGCACCATTATCCTACATACACATGCGTGTTTCATGCTAGTTAGGTTGTATAAATAAGGTTTATGCATGTTAAGTAGCCTGCATTTATGTCCAAAAGTTGAAAAAAATATAAAATTGCACGGATTCTGATGGAGTTTACGGGCTATGGAGGGTTTCTAGCCATTTTACCCCTTGTAGCCCATCCCCAAACCAAATAACCATTTTTTTATCATATAAAAAGAGGTCTAGGGGAGTCATTTAGACATATGAATAAGATAATAAGAAAACTCTACCAAAATCATTTCCCTCTCACTGTCTGAGTTTTGCATCTTGCTCTAATTTTTAGCCTCATCTTTCCACTCCAACCATTCTCTCGATGAAACCCTTCCTTCTTCCCCTAATGGCATGTTGGGTGTGAGGATTCTATGTGGGATTGGTGCACTTGAAGCCATGACAGAGGAGCCCAGATTTGGTTCGTAGACAGGTGTTCACAAGAAAAGGTTGTAACCTTTCATCTTGTATATGAATAAAATAGATTATATTTGTCCCAAAACCCTATGTGTACATGTTCTTATCTATTTTGATCATTTACATTTATATTTAGGCTTTTAAGTGATTGATTGAGATTGTATATGATGTTGCCTTGTATTCTTAACCCCTTGCAGGTCAACTTTGGGAGGATATCTATGATCTAAGAGGAAACAACAAGTGGAAGAGGTCTACATCAACCCTAAGGATTCAAGGTGCACTTCTTAACCTTCTCTTCTCTCTTTCTCTTATCACTTAATCTAGATTGTTTTAGCATAGATTAGAGACAAGTCAATCTTTTAAGGGAGTTATCGCTCTGTATATTCCTTAGACCTGATTTAGGGGGAATTTCCCCATAGAAGGCATGAGGGAAAACATATGGGTCTTTCTTCAAAGTTAACCCTTTCAAAATGATGAAAGGATGGATCATAAAGATGGAGATTTTGGTAAGGGAAATCATCATTTTCATGTGGATAGGAAAAAAAAGTTGTTGACTTCATCTTCTATGTTCCTATCAAAGTTTTCTTCATCAACAAATCTACAAGGTTGTTCTTCTTCCAAGAATCCTTTTACAAACTCCTATCTTTCCCAATTATCAAAGAAGCTATTGAAAGGTCTCAAAGTTTAGAAAAGGGTGCAATTCATTTGATTATGATCTTCGTGTGAAGAGAGAGTATTGACATGGTTGGTGTCATCATGAAAGCATGTCTCAATAACTTCATCTTCACATACCCTTAACTCTTTTTCCTTGATGGATTCATGATTATTCTTCTCATCCATTTATTCCTCATAGAATTGGTAACCATTAAAGTTGTGTCAAAGTTGTGTGATATTTATGAAGTGAATCTTCCACCTCGAATGATTGGTTTTCATGTCCATTCTCTTGTTTTTCAATGGAATGAGAAGTACACTTGAAACATCTTTAATACACAGTGTTATTTTGAATCAAATTGTATGGGCCATCTTTAATACAGTTTCACTATGTAATGTATTTTCACCAGGAGAAGGTGATTAACCATGTGAGAATTATTGGTTGCCTAACCTTTGGTAATTAAGAGAATATGGGGTATAATATTTTAAAGGGGAAAACATGGTGGATTAGTACTCGAGTACAACAAAGCTATTTATAGATATATAGACAAAGAACTAGGGAAAATACATGGAGATGCACTAGAAAACGAGACCCACAATACTTACCAAGATAAATAGTCTCTTGAAAATAAAACTATACTGCAAAAAAATAATTTTTTACTTCTTTGCGGAATTTTTTTTACAATTTGGAGGAAAATTTTAGAATCTAAAGATGAGCATGTATGATAAATCTATATTTCCTGCATTTCCTTTGTACGAAATAAAATCTCTATATACGGAAATAAAAAATATTTTCTTTGATTACATGCAACTGGAAATTTCTAGTTCCCTTGTCATAGAATAGTCTCCATCAGATAACATTTCCTGATCTCTTCTCATATAATCCTTAAGCTGGAAAGTATCCTAAAAATTTTCGTACAATGCAAACTGTCGATAGTTTTCAAAGTCATCCTCGAAGTGTCAATTTTCACCAAGGGATTTAAGATTCAGGTGATCTATCAAACCCTCCAATGTTTCCTTTGGATATAGACATAATTTTTCCTTCAAGGTTAGAACGGGGCTCAGGGGAATTCCAAGCTAGTCGTCTGAAGCCTCCAGGAGATAAAACGGATCAATGTCCGAGTCTGAATCTAGGATTTGGCCTTCATGGCTGCTAGATATATCAGAGGCCGCTGAATTCTCGTCGGAGTTGGAGGAAGGATAAGAAGTGGAACATGTGGAAGTAATCTCTTCCTCCAGGCTTCTCATTACTTCATTTACGATCTTTTCAGTGAGAGCGCATTCTTCTTCTTCATCAGATAAGGTTTGGTCTAATTGCAGTATATGAAGAAATTGGTCTGCTTCTTCACCATGGAAACATTTCTGCTCCTGGACATCGTTGTAATCTGGCAGAGCCTCACAATAGTGTTTTCTGAGCATAGTGGAGAAAGAGCACTGCTCTTTCTATTATTATTGCAGAGAAGGGTTTCACGGGGGCTATGATAGCAACACTTATCGAGATTGGCTATAACTAGCAACAAACGTCAATCTATGCCATTAGTTTGGAAAGGTGAATAAATGGCGTCGATTGGCGTATATCAACCACTTTTATAAAGTGGTTGTTGCTAGTTGACGACCAACATGCCTTCGGGACCACCATTAATATATTAATACATAATTAATGTATTAATTAATTATTAAATTAATGTATATAAATTAATGAGATCTATTAATGTAATGTATTACATTAATGTAATAGATAATAATAATGTATAAATGTAATCTATAAATTAAAGTATTACGTTACATTAATGTATAATGTAGTTGATTGATACATTAATATTGTAATGTATTAATTAAATAATAAATTTATACATTATTAATTAATACATTGCTAAAATATTAGAACACTAATAAAATAATACATTAATAATGTAATGATACATTGATATATTGTATTAATGTAATGTATAAATTAAAATATTAATTTACATTAATATATAAAGTAACTTATTAATTGAATGATAAATTAATAATCTAATGTATTAATCAATATATACATTAATGTATAATGTAAGGTATATTAGTTAATTAATACATTAAATATAATATTAATAATGTATTTATTAATATTATTAATGCACTAAGATATTAATATTTATATTTTTATTAAAACATAAGTATTGATATTAAAACATTAATATTACAGAATTAATACATTAAAAAGTATCAATACATTATTAAAATATTAATACTTTAATAAATACATCATTAAATTATTAATACATTAATAACAAATAATTAAAGTATTAATTAGTTAATACATTAATAATGCATTATTAAAGTATTAAGACATTAATAATATAACGTAAAATGTAAAGTATTAATTAATTTATACATTAATACATTCATTAGTTTATACATTAAATACATTATTAATAATGTATTTATTAATATTATTAGTACACTAAAATATTAATATTAAAATTTATAATAAAACATAAATATTGATATTAAAAATATAATTTTAAAGAATTGATACATTAAAAAGGTATCAATACTTTAGTAGTACATTATTAAAATATTAATACCTTAATAAATACATTATTAAAGTAAAAATATAGTATTAAAGTAATAATATATTAATACATTAGTAATACATTGTTAAAGTAATAATACATTAATACATTAGTAATACATTATTAAAGTTTAATACATTAATACATTAACTTACAATGACCATTCTTCACTATGATTGGCCATGATCATGGCTAACTTTGGTAGAACTTTGTTGACTTTGGGAAGGAAAGGTTCACTATGGTTGACATGGTTAATTATGGTTGACCATGACCATGGTTAACTTCCATAGACCTTCACCGTGGTTAACTTTTGTAGACCTTCACTATGGTTGATGTTTACTATGAATAAACTTCATTATGCTTGAACTTGGTTGACAATGACCATAGTTGATTATGGTTGACCATGGTTGATAATGGTTAACCATGTTTGACAGTGGTTGTCCATAAACGATCATGGTTAGTCATGACCATAGTTGACCAAGACTACATATTGCATTCAGATAGTGAAATTTGGAAGTGTTTGTCACATTATGACGACATGATATTCCCGTAACATTGTGACAATGAATCTATGTTGATGACATTGTGATGACGAGGCTATGTTCGTCAGATTGCGATGAAAAGATATTTGCATCACAATATGATGACATGATATTTTCATCACATTCCAATGAGAGGGATATGTTCATCAAATTCTGATGACAATATATTTTTTGTCACATATTGACGATGATGGGGATATTGGGACGAGGGTTTTAGGTTCATCACATTGCAATGATAGGTCATTTAAGTAAATATTGGCAATGTGATGAACATAAATGTCGTATGTTCATCGTATTTCGAATGGTTATGTGATGAAAATAATACATTATTTTATAATAACCATGCTTGACTATGCTTTCCCATGATCATGGCTAACTTTGGTAGAAATTTGTTGACTTTGGGAAGGAAAGGTTCACTATGGTTGACATGGTTAATTATGGTTGACCATGACCATGGTTAACTTCCATAAACCTTCACCCTGGTTAATTTTGGTAGACCTTCACTATGCTTGACGTTCACTATGGATGACCTTCACTATCATTGACGTTGGTTGACAATGACCATGGTTGACTTTGACTGACTATGGTTGACAATCGTTAACCAAGTTTGACAGTTGTTATCCATAGGTGAACATGGATGGCCATGACCATAGTTGACCAAGACTATGGATGACATTTAGATAGTGAAATTTGGAAGTGTTTGTCACATTATGACGACATGATATTCACATAACATTGTGATGAGGAAGCTATTTTGATGAAATTGTGATGGCGAGGCTATGTTCGTCATTTCGTGACAATATGGTTATTTTTGTGACATTGCAAGGGAGGGGATAAGTTCGCCAGGTTACGACGACAAGATATTTGCATCACAATATGAAGACAGGATATTTGCATCACATTGCAATGATGGGGCTACATTCATCACATTACGATGACAATATATTGTTTGTAAGAAATTGACAATGATGGGGATATTGAGACGAGGGGTTTATGTTCATCACATTACAATGACATGTCATTTAAGAAAAAATTGGCAATGTCATGAATATAAATGTCGTATGTTCATCATATGTCGAATGGATATGTGATGAAAATAAATGTCATATGTTCATCACATATCAATGACATGATATTTATTTCGACAATGGGGCGATGTTCGTCATAGAGTGATGATAAGACATTGTTTTTCACATTATGATGATAGGATATTTGTGTCACAGATGGTGAAGATATGTTCATCACATTACGACGAAGAGGTTTTTTTCATCACATTGCAACAATATGGTTATTTTCATCACATTGTGATGATGAGGTTATGTTCGTCACATTGCAACAATATGGTTATGGCCAGTCATGTTCGCCACATTGAGACAATATGGTTATATCCACCAAATTGTGACAATATGGTTATGGCAAGACATGCTCGTCACATTGAGAAAACTATTGTTATGGCCACTCATGTTCTTCACATCGTGACAATATCGTTGTGTTTGTCACATTATGACAGTATGGTTATGGCCAACCATGTTCAACCATGGTCAACAATAGTCAACCATGGTCACGGTCAATCAAGATCAACCATATTTATGTTCGTCACATTGCGAAAATATGGTTATGTTCATCACATTATATGTTCAGCGTATAAGGTTAGGTTCGTATGTTGTTTTTTCACATTATGACGATAGGATATTTGTGTCACATATGATGAGGATATGTTCTTCACATTAGGACGATGAGGTTATGATCATAACATTGAAACAATATGGTTATTTTCATCACATTGTGATGACGAGGTTATGTTCGTCACATTGCAACAATATGGTTATGGCCAGTCATGTTCGTCACATTGGGACAATATGGTTATATTCATCAAATTGTGGCAATATGATTATGACAAGACATGCTTGTCACATTGAGAAAACTATTGCTATGGCCAATCATGTTCTTCACATCGTGAAAATATCATTGTGTTTCTCACATTATGACAATATGGTTATGGCCAAGCATGTTCAACCATTGTCATCCATAGTCAACCATGGTCATGATCAATCAAGGTCAACCATATTTATGTTTGTCACATTGCGACAATAAGGTTATGTTCATCACATCGTATGTTTAGCATATAAGGCTAGGTTCATCACATTGCAACAATATGTTTATGTTTGTCACATCGTATGTTCAGAGTATAAGGCTAGGCTCATCACATTGCAACAATATGGTTATGTTCATCACAGTGTAAGAGAGGGAATAAGTTCTCCAGATTATGATGACAAGATATTTGCATCACAATATGATTATAGGATATTTGCATCACATTGCAATGATAGGTCTACGTTCATCACATTGCAATGACAATATATTGTTTGTCACATATTGACGATGAAGGGGATATTGTGACGAGGGGTTTATGTTCATCATATTACAATGAAATGTCGTTTAAGTAAATAATGGCAATGTGATGAACATAAATGTCGTATGTTCATCATATGTCGAATGGATATGTGATGAAAATAAATGTTGTATGTTCATCACATAGAGATGACAGGATATTTATTTCAACAATGGGGCGATGTTCATCACATTGAAACAATATGATTATGGCCAGTCATGTTCATCAGATTGTGACAATATGGTTATGTTTGTCACATTGTGATAATGTGGTTATGGCCATTCATGTTCGTCACATTGTGATAATATGGTTATGTTTGTCACATTGTGATAATGTGGTTATGACAAGTCATGCTCATGGCACTGCAACAATATGGTTATGTTTGTCACATTGCGACAATATGGTTATGGCAAGTCATGTTCATCACATTGTGAAAATATGGTTATGTCCATTAAATTGCGAAACTCGACGCAATGTTCATCAAATTGAAAGACTCAACACTATGTTCATCACATTGTAACAACAAATCATTTAATGAGGTATAATTATTATAAGAGCATTGATAACAAATCATATGGATCTTTGTAGATGATCAATTATATTGTTCTAAGGACATTAATAACAAATCGTATGGATCTTTGTAGATGGCCAGTTATATTGTTCTAAGGACATTGATAACAAATCCACTTGATTTATACATTATAGATGATAATTTATATTTTCCCTAAGAACATTTAAAGGAAATCAACTTGTTTTATTAGTTGCAGATGACAGTTTATACTAATTCTAAAGACATTGATAGAAAATCAACTTGAAATTTGATGATAATTTATTATTGTTATAAAGATTTATTATTGTTATGATGATTTATTATTGTTACAAGTCTCCTATCCATAGAAAACTTTCATTCGACTCGATATTCTGAAACGATTAAAATAAGGAGATGTGTTATGGTAATTTATAACTATATAAACTATATTTTTAATTATATATTATATAGTTAAAAAAATTAAGAAATTTTTAATATATAAATAATTAAAATTATTATTATATTGAATAGAAAAATAAATAAATAAATAAAAATATACTTTATTACTATTATTCAATTAAGAAGACATATTTAATAGAAAAATATAAAAACAAAAAATACAATTTATGTATTCATATTATTTTATTAATAAATATTTAAAAAATCCCCGGATGGGGTGCCACGCGCTCATACAAGGACACGCGGGAGGCTGCGGGGACGCCAATTAATGGCATCAACCAGCGCAATCCCACCGCTAATCAACTGAATTATGGCTCGCACCAGCCACCATAAAGTGACGATCCCTCTCGCGCGCGAGGATGGTACCAGGCGACAGAGCATTATTAAGCTAGTGTTAATGGCGATCGTGAGTGAAGTTTCATGGGATTTTATAGCGGTAATAGGCACGGGGGAGATGTATTGGCCTCAAGCCGAGCTCATTTTCTATGAGTGGCACCTCCGTTTTCAAGCTGGCATAGCAAAGGCAGTTGCAGACCTGCCATCCCATCCCTCCTTCACAACCAGGACTCCAGTGACTTCTATAATGCCCAGGCTCAGAGGTAAATCGCGCCGTGGAGTAGCCTGGTACAGGGATGAATCCCGGCGAAAACGCTTGAAGCATTTTGAAAAAGTGATCACCCTAGCATCCATCCGACGAAAGAGAAATCCTAGGGTGCCTACCATGGCAATTCCTGAAAACACCAGCCCCGATGAGGCACTGCAAACTCAACCTCCCATTGTAGATTCCGAGGAGCGCAGGCCACGACCAGAAGTACTCCAAGGGAAACAAATTGTAGCCGAGT
>JASDQU010502527.1:26051-36366 GCA_032191745.1 Picea mariana
AGATAGTTACTGATAATGCCCAAGCTTTCAAATCCATGGCTATGGTCATCTTTTGCCAAAAGTACAACGTTATACTAGGACATTCTACAACTTAATATCCTTAGGGCAGTGGATTATCCAAATCATCGAATAAAATCCTCATCACCATAATAAAAAATGTGCTGACTGAAAATAAGAAAGCCTGGCATGTTCATTTGAAATACGCTTTGTGGGCAAATCGAATCAGCACTAAGAAATCAATCGGAATGTCTCCTTTCCAAACGGTGTATGGTACTGACGTAGTCCTCCCCATAAATCTCACTATGCCCGTGATGAAGCTTTGGCAAGACTCGAAATAAGAGCCTAATGATGTTACCAAAAGAATAAACCAGTTAATAGAAGTACAACAAAAAAAGGTCGAAGTGGATGAAAAACTTCAGAAATATCAAGATAACATGAAAGACATGTTTGATAAAAAGGCTAAACATAGGAAATGTCTCCCTGGTGACCTAGTTTTGAAGTGGGATGCTAGAAAAGAAGATGCAGGAAAGCATGGCAAGTTTGACCACATCTAGTTTGGGCCCTTCAAGATCGTGGCTTCCGAGGGAAAGAACTCATTCTTATTAGAAAACCTCGATGGGAAAATCCTTAATGCCCCTATCAGCAGGTGTTACCTGAAGCATTTCATGCAATGAGTACGTTCCAAATCCCCATTGTATATATTGGTTTGAGTTTTATGTTTTAGTTCGCAATTTTTTCGTTTCTTTTGTAAGTTTTTATGTTCACTATAAATAGACCAGGTTTGTTGATTTCATAAAAACAGAAATTTAAAAAACGAGTAACACCTATCGTTTCTTTTTCTTCAGAAGTTTCTGACATTTCTCATGTTTATTTTTATGCAGAATACTTGTTGATAGTTGAGAGATAAAGATGTATGAGAAACCAACACTCACTTTTCAGAACATTGGCTTTCTCTCAAAACAGGTGATAAATAAATGGTTTACTTGGTTGAAAATATAAAGAAAATTTGAGGTATGAGCTTCTACCCTACTGATCCAAGCTAAATTTTCAAGGGGATCTCACTAAATATGAAGTAAGTCTCATCCATATAAATATTATCACCTGGTCAACAACCAGAGGAATATAAGAATTACAACCTAATCCTAAAAGTCTTCTTTGTGTTTTGATAAAATTAAAATTAAAATAAAAAATGAAATAAAATTTATAAAAAAGAAAATAAGAATAAAAAGACCTTAAAGAAAATACGAGAATCGATGAACAAGCTTGTGTGGGATTGACCTTGATCGCAACAGAACATTTAAATATTCTTTATGTTTTATTTTGTCCATCCTCAAGTTTTATTTTCCTATGATTCTCAATACCTCTCCCTAGTCTTCATAGAGAGAAAAGACTTCACCTTAACTCCGAAAACTCAGAAACATGTCTTCAAAATAATGTTAGGCGAAAATTTATACATCCCTTTCAACTTAACTGAAAGAAAGTATGTTTAGGTTAATTCTAATAACTTTAGCTCTCTTATCTAGTTTTAAACTGACTAGTTCGCTCAAGGTTGATCCCCAAAATTTAAAATCCCCTATAAAATCTTCTCAATGGGTGAAGATGTAATGAAGATTGAAAGAAAATTAGTTTCGGAGTATACTAAAAAATTATGGGAGACCTTTCCGTTAATTTTTTTTAAACAGATATCATCCCTTGTATGTTACATACAGATTGATTGCCCCCACTTCATGTATTAAAATATAAGACAGATGGTGAAAGGAAATTCATGAAATGATTGCCCCCATCTAGTCCAAGGCAAATGGTGAAAGGAAATTCGGAAAATCGATTGCCCCCATTTTGTCTGAAAAAGAGATGATAAAAGGAAATTCATTTAATGATTGCCCTCATCTCAGCATTTAAATGAAAAATTACTAATTGAAGTGGTGAAAGGAAATTCAATGCGAGAAGTAGATAACTTCACCGAGGTACTGAACATGCTCACTGGCAGTGAAGCAATATCTATGATATATGTGTGGCTATCATACGTATTTACACAATATACTTTAACATCTTATTCCTTTTCAGTGAGATTTACATTCTGAACCTACGAGGGATCCTCATAAAACATGACATATATACTTAACCTTGATGCAAATGAAATCGATCAAAGCTTGATATTTCGGCTAAAGTTATTTTGACTAACTTAAGCAAATCCAAATACAATTTTAAGAAAGAGGAATTTTCAAATAGTCCAACTAAAGGTCATGATTCAATATGTTTTAAAGTTTTCTAAGTTTTGGTTGAAACTCTTTTTCTCATTATGATCTTGTTCCGAATGTGTTTCACAAAAATGCAATAATGACTACATTTACCCAATAAAGGCACATGGTCTACTACTCTTCTGTAACTCACAGTGAGACGCGATCCCTAGATGGAGCCTATGTTGGAACACTTATATTTTTCTAAAGTTTTGGATCTTAAATAGATTTTCATTTCTAGTTAACATAAGGATAAATCACGTTCGATCCTCACCATTGAAGAAGCCTTCTATCTAATCAAACAATCTTATTCTCTTTGGAGTTATGGAGTCCCCTACTCTTTAAAAAGTCAAACCCTTAGAGACTACTTCGAAGTTCCGAGCTTCGGAGTTTCGCATTTCTAGCATGTTAACATGTTGCACCTTCAAAACCCCGAGACGCAAAAAGCGTTCGACAGATCCTAGTCACCATACACGTGTAGTGGCATGTCGAAGCGTCCATATAGTTAATTGGCCAACACATGAAATGATAAATACCTAAAAAGAAACTAAAACCCAATTAAAAAAATCAAATAGTAATTTTGTGCTTTCGGAGTTCGGGCTTCGTGAATTTAGAATATGATAGATGGTGAATGCCCGAACTCCGAAAGCACAAAATTACTNTTTTGTGCTTTCGGAGTTCGGGCATTCACCATCTATCATATTCTAAATTCACGAAGCCCGAACTCCCGAAGTGCCTTGAGCGTTAAGTAGGGTTAATTAAAGATTAAAGACAATTAGGAAATAATTAATCTCTGTGCGATTTCGAGCTTCGGAAATCATATATTGAGATATTATCGAATATCTCGAGGGTCGAAAGCCCGAAAGGAATTAAGGTTAAACGTGATTAGTTAATGGGCTAAACACTATTATCTCATGTTAATTTTTTCGTTAAATCGTAGTTCGGGTAAATTCAAATATTATTCATCAAATATCCCGATCCCGAACCACCAGCCATTAATGGCATTAATAATCAATCTACGACAATGATTTCAAATAAGATCTCGGACCACCGCCTAAAACTTTTCATTATGGAAACCAAATACATTGTCAGTAAAGGTATACACAAATTGATGCACTGAAGGTGAAAAAGATATTGAATTCTGAATTCCATTTGTGTTTTCATAGAGCAAGCTTTAGCAAGATAAGAAGTTTGTGCATTTCCTGTAACAGGTAACAGAGTTTCGAGCTCGCGATATCATGGCTCCACCGAAAACAGCTAAAGCATCTAGTGAAAGCTCGAACCCGAACACAGACGTCCACTCAGACAACAAAATACGACCTCTATCCTATTATGTCATTAATTTCATTTGAGGATTTATTCTTATATAACTAAAGGAAGAAAAAACACATTTCAAAACATTCTTTATATTTATGATGCCTAACATTATTCTTTGAGCCTTAAGGATAATCTTAGGAACAACAATGACCATGGCCACAAATTCCTTCATAGTTTAAAAAGGAATAGAGGTGTGTATATCCAACTTAATATCCACCATATCTCATTTGAGATCAACAATAATTCCATCCACATCCTTCCAATTTAAAATAACAATAATTCCATCCACATCCTTCCACATGATAGCACCTATAATTCCATCCACATCCTTCCAATTTAAAATAACAATAATTCCATCCACATCCTTTCACATGATAGCACCTTCTTTTTAGGTGTCCTTAGTGATAGTGGCCACAAATTCCTTATAATTCAAAAAGGGGTAAGGGTATTAGAGAAGAGGGTTTGTCACCCTCTCAAATGAAATTAAATGCTAGTGTTTAATCTTTTAGCATTTTCTTATTTTTGTATAGCCTTTCATAGCATATTTTTATTCATGTGTTTATACATTCATTTGCATCTTTTGAATATCACTTAATTATTATTTTTATATAACATTTTGTGTATTAAAAAAACAAATTTGTACAATAATTAAATCATAAAAAATAATTAATTAATCATTAATAAAGTTGGTCTGAGTGAAGAATTATATACCTTAAAGCAAATAAAATGTGCTTGGTCATTAGTAACAATGTTATGTTTCCAAATAAATGTATTAATGCTCTAATCAAAGTTCTACACTAGTGCTTTCGAATATCTATCACACTAGTATTATTCCATAGGTTCCACGTTGATGCTTTAGAATATCTATAACATCAACTTCCTTGCATAGGTTTCACACTATCGCTTTAAAATATTTATCACACTTATGCTTTAACATAGATTATGCAACGGTGCTCTAACATGACCTAAGAGCATTAACATTTTATTAGTCCCTGCCGCGGCAAATAGGGACTATAGCATGATTCTGGGTTGACTTCCTATTAATTTGGAGTTTGAGTAAATATTTTTCCTCGATTTATAATGTTGGAAATAGTGACCTCAAAATTTTATTTTTTATATAATAAAAAAACTTTATTCTTCACATTTTATTTTTCCTGGATTTATAATGTTGGAAATAGTAACCTCAAAATTTTATTTTTTATATAATAAAAAAACTTTATTTTTCACATTTTGATTTTGATTGGAGGATAGATTTAAAGTTTTATTATGCACTTTTGAATTTTATTTTCTCAATGTTTAATTTTTCATTCTTTTTAATGTTGTTTTGGCTTCTTTGATTAATCCTTCACATACAATGATATGATATTTTTGAATTACATTCCTAGAGAACCTAACCTATACTTTATGCACCTTTATCTTAAATAATCTAACCTATACTTTATGCCCCTTTATTTATTTTATATTAGGGATTTAAATATAGTAATATTATTGCAAATGATCATTTTGTCATATTGTTGCATTGGTTAGTGTGTGGTTAATGCCTTTCAATACGTCACAGCTGCAACAGATCTTGTAGATCATTTCTTATGAGCTTTCATCAAATCTCTTGAGCTTTCATCGCACTGCTTGGGGTATTGCTGGTACGTTGCAGCTACACGACAAATCATATTTTTTGAGCTTTCATCGGCTAGTTGTGACACCTATTTCAATATTTCCACGTCGTTGCCTCTCTGGATTGCCTCACTGCATCTTATCCTCATCTCATCACCATCCCTTCCATTTTGCTTGTCACGCATCCATTTTGTTTGCCACAACATTGCCTCTCTACATCGACTCAATGCATCTTATCCTCACTGCATTACTATCCCATTTTGCTTGCAAGATTGCATATTTATGCATCATATCCTCATCGCATCGACTAGTGCTTATGCTTTTATATTTCTACCTCTACTAGACAAACAAGCATTAGTTTGAGAGGCAATAGCTAGGGTTTAAACAACAAATAGAGATTTAGCATAATAAGGAAATGCACTTGATCAAGTGATAGATACTCCAATTCCAATTGATCAATCATGAAAGGGATAAAGAATCAGATGCATCAATGGAACCAACTTAAGTAATAACGTTTGGCTATGGCTGGTTTTTCTCCTACCTGTCTAATGTGGGTTATTCTCCTCTCTTCCTTATGGAACTTGTGCTGGGCCAAGTGCCCAATCCTAGTAGCTAGTTGCTGGTCAAAGTCTGTATAGTTTGCACTCAACAAAATGTCATTGTTTATAGCATCTAAAATTTTGCAAATATAAGCAAACTTGCTTCTCTGTCCTACACCATAAATGGGGCATAACTTATCAAAGTTAGGAATGACTCGTGTATATTCTAGTAAATTATATAGTCATTATCAAACCAATTAGTTATGAATCATTTTTTCCATATAAGAATGGCTGAAATTTATCATCGTACCTCCCACCAAAATAATTTTTTCCATATAAAGAATGGCTGAAATTTATCATAGTACCTCCCACAAAACCATCCAATGTTAACCATCCATGTTGTTGTACCATGCTTTTGCATCTTCTCTGCCAACATTTTATGCATACAAAATACACACGAAATGCAAAATTGATTTCCCCTCTTAAAGAATGGAATTGATTAAGTAGGATTCTAAAATTAGCACCATTAAAAGAAAATGTGTCCATCTACATGCATGCATACGTATACACATGCATATCTATACACGTAGCCTGCAAAAAGGTATACGAATTCATAAATGCATACATACAATGATACACATATATATGCATAGTCTGTCGAACGATTTAAGAACTCATATAAACAATTACACAGTCTGCCAAAGCGTTTAATAATTTAATTTTAACAAGGGAATCAAATTAACGCGCTTGTTATAAGCTTATGAAAACAACAGAGGGAAGATTTGTGGGGCGAGACTACAAATTCAATTAACTTAACTTCATTTAGGCTACAGTTGATCCATGTAAATCAAGCCCTAATTCTACCCCAATACGGAAACACGGAGAGAGAAGAAAATCACAGCATGAATTAAGTAGTTCTCTTACTTCCATATAAATCCCGGGCCATAATCAGGTTCAATTGCTTTGTTTGAGAGTTTGTTTGTCATAGGGTTTAAGGGTTTGTTTAGGAAAAAATCCTAATGCAACAAATAAAATAGAAAACGAAACGAATCTGAACAGGTTTGAGTGTAGGAAGTTTTATAATATCGATACCTAGGGCTTCATTGACGCCTTCTTCTTTGTTGAAAATGACTTTAGCGATTACGTTTTCTTCCTCGATCCCCATCTCCATGACTGTCTGAACTGAAATTTGGGAAGCTTTCAAAGTTCAAAAATTCTTCTAATCCAATCTCAATAATGTACTAACGATGATAGAGGATAGGCAATGACAGCTCCAAAATTAGATGTGAGAACTTTACGGCATTTGAGGTTCGAGTTTTATTAGCTAAACATTAGATAAAGTATGTTTGTTTCCGTATGAATCTAGACATGTACTTACTTTTTGTACATGTTCTTTATCTATCTACAGTTCCATGTACATCCCTCAGACGACACTACTAGTTGCATCTAAGACAGTTAGAGCAGATCGAGTGGGATAACCTGTGAATGTGTTTTTTGTACCAACATTTTCTTAAGGAGGTTAAACAACCCTCTATTCTTGATCGTAATAGACGCTGGCTATATTTTCCCCCCACGTTGGCTTCTATTTTCCTCTATTTTATATCAATTCTGGCTACTTTTTCCTCCATTTTATGTCTATCAATTCTGGCTACTTTTTATCCTCCATTTTATGTCTATCGATTCTCAATCTAAATGGATGTTGTGGCTATTTTTTCCTCCATTTTATGTCAATTCTACGTTGGCTATGTTTTCCTCCACTTTACATCAATTCTGGATTATAATGGGTATTGGCTATTTTTTCCTTCACTTTATGTCAATTTTTAATTATAATGAACTTGATTTCTTTAAAATATGAATTGATGTTATATCGAATAGTATACGTAGTATACGTTGTTTTTCAAAACCTTTTCTTTTTTAACTAGCTTTAAATGGTCAAACACACATGTTATCGTCATTCCTCTCATTGTTTGGTGCTTGAGTAAAACTTAATCCTCTAACTGATATTTACACCTTTCGATTCAAACACATAAAGTTGATCAATTACCTGCCTGTTCCCTATATGATGTAGTGATGTGTGGAGGAACAACACATATGATCTCAATTACGAAATTAGACCTTTACAATCACAGTTCCTACTTTTGTGCTCAGGTGAAGACCATTATCGGTTGATCTCTTGTTTGAATCCTTAGATTAGACATCTAACCTCTACTTATCCTCCCACAAGTAGGTGTATTCTCTCTATTGATCGTACCTTCCTTTATATATGTGTGTTCGATCATGAGCAGTTCAAGACCTCTCCTCGCTTCTAATGTGTTCATTTCCCACAACAATCCCCTTATTTTTCTTTAATCAAAATCTAGGGTCCCTCTAAATTTTATTTGGATTCTTCGTTTGTTTCCTTTTGACTTGATTGGAGTGGTATTGGTTTGATTTGTTTCAAGGTTCGTTTGAGCTTATATTCTTTTCTTTTGTTTGGTTTGAATTTCGTGAAATTCAAATGCCATTTCGTTTTGCTTTCTAAAGAGTTTTGATGTTGATGGACGAGTTTCATAATTTGGGAGTTTGTTATTACCTCTTCCTTCTTGAATTTAGAATGGCATCGTTGAAGAAATGGATTAATAACAATGTTTTTACAGCAAGAAATCTTATTGTGACACATCTTTTCTACGACATATGTTCACATTTGATCAAATTTGAATGAAGGAGAGACGTGTATAGAAATCTTAATTATTTAAACGAAAACATTAATTTTTATCAACTGTTTACTTTTGTTTAAATTATAATTATGTTTTCATCTTTTGCTCATTAGCAAGTTTGACTATTTGGAATAATGGGTTCAATGCTTCATCAAATAATATCTTGATTGGTTTCTCGTTTTCACAAAATCATTTGGTGGTTTTAATTAATTAAATTATTTTTTCATTTTGCATCTCATTTCAAAATAAAATAAAATAATAAATAAATTATCGATGATTTGTTTGATTTTGTGGAAACCCAAAATTAATATTTTTCTCCTCTCCATCAATTTGAAGCTTCTAGAATTTTAAGATCATATTTGAAAGGAAAATATAACCAATATTTGCTTACAACTTATAGTTAGCTTTTAGTTTAAATTCATTTTAATATTATTGTTTTAGATTTTGTTTTATTCACAATTTTTAGGTTATTAATTTGGTTTCTTTTTGTTTCATAGGTTTCTATTATCAGATATTTGGTACGGATCTGATCATGGCCTGATTTTCTTATATAAATACGTTCAAGATAATTGATCCAAAAATAACATTGGATTGTTGCAAATAATTTATGAGCAACAACAGATAAGATTTGGAAATGCGTTCAAGAACAGACAGACAATTTTGCAGGACTGGTTGCAGCCAAACTGTGAGGAATATGAAGAATCGTTTGAAAATTCATATGCATAATGGACCCATTTAGCTTAATTGCGAGATTTTTCCCAAACAAATGTGTGATTTGAGAGATATTTTTGTTTCTTTACGAGACAAATTTCAGGTGGCGAAAATTATTAGTGATGCCCAGACTATTCATTCATTGCATAAATAGATGAGAAAGTTCAGAGCAAGGGAGATCCAACAAATTCAGAGGAGGATTTTATCCTTTCTTTTATGTATATTATTTATTTTGTAAACTTTTTTCTTTTCAAATGGAGGAACAGATGGTTGGAATTTTGGGAGAATGGATCAGTATTCTCGAAGAAGAATATGAAATTCCAGATTGCTTAATGGCTTTTGTCATGTGAGTAAAATGGTTTGTTTTCATTATAATATCTTCATATTCTGAGTCATTGATTATGCATTGATTTAAATTAGCTTTAGTCTGTTTTGTCAATACATGATTAATTGATATCATTTATGTATTAATTTTTTCAATCTTTAAGAGTCTATTATCTTAATTATCTTGATCTGGGTGATTGTATTATTTTGATACAAATCTTGAATTATATTGAGTTTATTCATGAAATTCAGATTTGTAAAGATATAATTGTTCAATTGAGATTTTTCTTATTGTCGATTAATCTATTATATCTTCACTAAGGATCATGATTTGAAAGTTGTTCTTTATGCATTTTAAATAAGATTTAAATTGTCAGTCAAAGTGATTTTCATCCTGACACTGTGACAATCTTAGAGTTACACAACCTTTTGTTATAGATTTATCTTAACATACAAGTTGTTGGAGAAGCAACGTTATACAGGAAGGCACAACCAAAAGTTCTTTTTAAACACTGGACAATTATAGGTTAATGATTTTCTTTTTGTTTTGATTTATATTTTGTGAATGTAAATTAACATTTAAGCTTAAATACTTTGTTTATTTAAGTTAAAACATTATTATTTACATTCATTTATTTTCTTTTTTTAGTTTCAAGGTTAAAATTATATTTGTAGTATGTTCTAGATCTATTTAATTTTTCCTAGTATTTGGTTCTCTTGTACAACCTTAGTTTACAAGGTTTCTAGTAAATCTTGTACCCATGTAAAACATGTAAATTTTGTAAATTTATGTAATTAAGTGTAAGGTTATCTAATCTAATAGATCATTATAAATACTCTAAATCTAACAATTAGTAGTTAGGATCTAAAACAACTTTTC
>JASDQU010502527.1:39051-50466 GCA_032191745.1 Picea mariana
TACATCAGTAACAAGTTCTTTATCTTGATAGGTCTTCTATATAACATGAGGTAGGCATGACAAGCATGTTGTCAATTGATCGGGTTCTTAATTACAAAATAGAACAGTCTGATAAGTTCAACAAGGCTTTATATAGGGGAAATGAGAGAATAAAGAAGTGAGAAACTGTACAGTTGAAGATCAAAGAGAATGAGTGTTAGTCGTCTTAAAAATATTGAATGGTGTGTGTGGGACCCTCATTACCATCCAGCCAATGACTGAAGTATAAGACACTTGCTTTTCTCTATAGGGCAGACTTGGATAAAAAAACTGCTTCCATGTTGTACTCAGGAGAGATGTGTGAGAAGATGAGTTCCTTAAAATGGCACTTAAGCAATCGAATTTTGTCTATCCATGCTAGGAGGGTTATGATATGTAGATTACCCTTTTGATTTAGCCAGTTAATGAGAAGTTTGGAGTCTTTTATCAAATGAATACGGACTATATTAAGCCTAGATGCCAAAAGAAGATTTGCCCAGGCACCTAGTAATTCAGCCCTCTTATTAGTGCCTGGGCCATAGCAAAGAGTCCACCTGTCAATGGAAGTTGTGTTGGCTTTTATCATCCCCCCTGCCCCACCCAGATTTCCATTATGTTGTGATGTGTCGTCAAACCACCCTGTTTGTATATCAATAATGTGAGGAGGCTTGACTAGAAGCTTGTTCTTGTCTTTATCCGGATACAAATCTTTCCAGCTTTGAAACATTCCCAATGCTTTGTAAGATACAACACCATTGTTTGGAATCTTGTTTTCAAAAAAAAATTATAATTCCTGGACAGCCAAATATACCAGTTAACTATAAGAGAAAGAGTTTTATAATGTTTCTCTATTGTGGTTCATTGTTCCAAGCAATCATGTGTAGTGTTTCCAAGCCAAACCGAAATAGAATTGCAGTCTTGTGTAATTTTGTACCAAACAAGTCAAGTGAATTGGCAGTGGGTGAATAGGTGGTCGGATGTCTCCTCTCCATTGAAACGAAGTTGGCAGATACAAGGGCCGATCCATTCGAATTTCTGAAGAAGGTCCCAGGTGGGGATTTTTTATTCAACGAAAGCCAACTGATGATTTTTAGTTTAAGAGGGAGCTTCCATTTCCATAGATTGAGGCGCCAGCCGGTGACGGTAGAGGACCACTCTAATGTAGTGATTGTTGTATACAATTTTTTGACGCTGAAGATGCTTGTGTTGTCCCCGCAGTCCCATATCACCTGATCCACTTAGTCTTTGAGCTAGATGCCAGCACAATTGTTTTTTCATTTGAAGCTAGCTTTCTCAAGATTTTAATATTTTCATTGGACTTTAAATACTTGCATTATTTCTTTGTATATTGTTTTTTCATTTGAAATTAGCTTTCTTAAGATTTTAATATTTTTATTGGACTTTAAATACTTGCATTATATTTCACTTCTGCAACATCATGAATCTTCATGTTCAATATTGGATGGGTTTTTATTGGATGTGGGATATGTGTATATTATCCAAGGCCTTTGTTGCCTTGTGTATATTGAACATCACGATCTTCATGTTTAATATTGGATGGTTTCCTCTTGGAAGAGGGATATGTGTATATTATCCCAAGGCCTTTGTTGCTTTAAGTATGTCCATCTATACATTGGACAATGCACATACAAAGGTTTTGGGATATGCACATTTCGTGCATGGTGCATATCTCTCAACTTCTACTTGTACGCATCTTATCATAAATTAATTAATTATATGATTAGAGTTAACTTCTACTTATATGCATCTCATCATAAATTAATTAACTATATGATTAGAGTTGTGTATAAACATAGAATGTATTATAAGCTTTACTAGTAGTAAAAGTTTAATAATCCTATTTAAAATTTTGAAAGGTTCACAATAACGCATTGTTAGCTTTGCACAAGTCCTCAATATCAAGGAACTTTTCTTTAACTTCACCCTTGGGAATACATGATCCCCAATATTAAACTCTGTTTGAGACATGTTGGTATCATTACAACTTTTATGTCAATCTTGAGTTGTGTTCATGTTTTTTTTTTTATAATGTTAACTTGTCTTTTCATTTCTTTTAACGAAGACAACCCAAGTATCATTCAATCCATAGAAGTATCCCAACTATATGTCAATCTTGAGTTGTGTTCATATGTTGTTATATGATATTAACATGCTATTCCACTCCTTACAATAGCTCCAACCCAAGTTTTATTAATCCATAAAATTATCCCAACTAATTGAAGTATTGCACTTTCATCCATACAAAGCCTCAAATGGATTCAATCATACAAAGATCTAATATCCATTATTATAGGAAATTTAACCTAAAAGCAAATAATCCTCTCTCTTGGATGGTTTGGTTGTGGTGTGCACATTTGCAACATATCTTATATCACTCAATTTGTTCACTGAGTATACCCATGAGTTTGTGGATGATATAAGTTAATTTACATCCATGTTGACCATAACAAACTTTCCAAAAAATAGAAGTGAAGTTTGGATTTTAGTAATAATAATAATAAATCGTGAGGACTACATGCATCCTTGTGACTTTCTTTATATGCAACATCCAAAGCCCAATCTATAAATTTTTCTAATATGAAATGTGTTATGAAATGTGTTATATTTGTATTTGTTAGTATATACACCCCCTATAATGATAGAATCATGCAGTCTCTAAGTCAAAAGAAGTTCTACACTAAAATATATAGTGAATTATTTCCATTTCCAATTTGGAAACAATAATGATTGTTGCATCAATCCAACTAGATGTTCATGTTCTACCCACACTTTTCAACAATTCAAAAATTGGGTTATATATTCTCGACGAGTAATAATGCCTTGTAAATGATACAATATTCTTTTGATATCCCTCATACTCATATAAAAACTTTACATCAAAAAATCCATTATGCTCATATAAAGGTTTAAATAATCCATTATGCTCATATAAAAACTTTACATCAAAATATTTAAAATAGTTTTAAAAAAACTTTTAAGAGGATAAAGTATTTTCGCAGAAAATGTAAAGAAAAAGTCAAATTATTTAAAAAGAACATTATGAAAAGACCAAATCAACAATTAAAAAAATAACTCAAATATGGAAATTCTTTCTCTATGTACTTTAGAAAATCTTTCCCACTCCATCCTTGTTTTTTTAATTTATTTCAACATTTTCATCCAATTACAATTAAATATAGAGAATGAACTAGAAATAAAAGGGAACATACATCTAAATATAGAGAGAATAAACTAGGAATAAAAGGGAACATACCTTCAATATTATCGAACTCTATTGTTAATGACTTTTGAATGATCTTGTCTCTGTGGTTGTAGAAGTTGAGGGTTTTTTTTTCTATTATCATTACACTTGTCTTCTTAAATTTAATAAGGTTGAAAGTGGAATTTAGGGATATGGGTGTGAATGATCCTTTCAATACTACAACATCTAAGAAATATCCACCATTTTCTAAATATCAATTTATAATGTTAAATTTTATTTTATTTTTAAATTGTTTTGTAGTATGCATTGTTGTTTAAAAAATATGGTGCACCATTCCATAAAAGTATTAAAATTTTTGTGTTTGTTATTTCGATATGCCCTTATAATTATGATGCATTGTTGCACTTATAACAGTTTAGCACATCAGTGCTCCTAAAGTTGTTAAATATGTTTTTAATATGTAATGTAGTTATTTCTCTATGTTGTGTAAGAGTATAATATCATTGAAATGTTTAGTTATATGCCATTTACAAGTCATATAATGTGAAAAGATGGTTGAACAACAATGCAAAAAATGGTTAATAATGCAAGTCAAGTGTTTAAGGGAGGGGTAGTAGGATTCTATTCCACCAAAATGGTTGGCTGTGTAACTTTTACAAAACAGTTTAGTCATGTGGTGGGTGCTTTCCAAAATATGTGAGTAATACATGCCTTTTTATTGAACCAATGTACAAGTTAATGTTTATTATTCTTTTCATATAATAATTTTCAATATCATGCATGTTTCATAGATAGTTAAGTTCAAAGAGGAACCATCAAATGTTCTTATTAACATTAGATTGGATAGAGATTGTGATTACATGTTACATTATGAGAGGATCATCAACTTGCAAATCATTGTTATTAATTTGCAACTACTTCATTGATACAACTTGTAACTTTTAATTATAACTAATCTAAACATAAAATTTGATGTATATAATGAAACCAAATGATAATTTTATCAACTTTGACATGAGAATGGGCTTCAAAGCAATGCATGAATATCATAAAATATTAGAGGCTTCTCAAGTAAGTATACTAGCAAAGGTTTATAATTTTCCTGAATCAATAAATAAGCACTTAACCTTAATTTGCATGTTTATGGGTGGAACAAATGGAAGCTAATCAATTTGAAAGGTAAGCCCAAACATTTAGTGCAAATAATACATTAATGATGTTCCTAAGAGGTGAAGAAAGAAACACCAATGAAAGTGTTTCAAGCTATGATGAATTATACAACTTTGGGAGGCATTTTAAGTGTTTGGTGTTTCCAAAATGACCATAAACACACACACACACACACACACACACACACACACACACATATGTTTCTAAAATTCAAAATATTGTATATATGGGTTATCTCCTTCTTTTTTATTTTAGGGTTATCAAACTGATGTAATGGTTACAATTGAAATTAAATAATGTTTTTTTTTCATTTCCTTTTTTTTCTGTAAAAAAGTTAGAAAGTTTGGAATTGGATCAAGCCCAAGTGGTTGAGAGGAGGAGTGTTATACTCCCCACCTAGGTTCAATTCTCATAAGTGACATGTTGAGCTCTTAACAAGTATTTTGTTGTAACGGCTTTGAGCCCCATTTTTGACCTGGTGTTGTGCCCTAAAGAATATAGGATTTACCATGGGTACCATCCCTAGAATGAAGGGAAGTGCCAAGGGGTTTTCCTCGAGATATGTTACCTAGAAAAAAAAAAGAGTAGAAAGTTTATATTAACAATACAATTGGGCAAGTCAAATCCTAATAGAGTGATCGGTTTCAATGGCCTCATTCTACATGGCGACCCAAGTTCAAAACTTGTTGCTATCAAGAAGAGACACCAAAAAATCCAACCATGATAAGGGTTGGTGTGGCCCAGTTCGGGTGTGATCCTCGAGTGATTTTGACAACTTAGATGCCCCTGGGTCACAGTTTCTCGGCCGCGGGCTAGTCCCGTAGGTCACAGACACGCTATCAAACAAAAAAAAACAATACAATTGGGCAATAGTTATCGAGCAACATCAATTAACAACAAGATGATTGATGCATGATATGGGCAGTTGAAACTAGAAATAGTATTACATATGATTCCTAAAAAATAATGAGTTCTACAATTTGATGTTGAGAGTTGGAAACGATAATAGGTAGCTTGCAAGAACAATTCTTTTTGAAGAAGTTTAAAAAAGGGTGAAAGAAGAGTGATCTGCATATCAAATAAGAATACTAAAGGTGTGGCTTCCCTCCACAATTCAAACACTCAAATTACTAGAGTATAAAACATAAACAAGTAGTGAGTTTCTTATTAGAGTTGAACATATCATCGAAAAATCACATAAAAACCAAGATAAATCATAAATAAGTAGGCCTAATCATCGTCTGTAATTGACTCCCTAGAATCGTTACCCATATCTTTATGGTGGAGTCCATCCATGATAGTTTGGAGCCTATGAATATCGAACTTAATGTCCACCATATCCCATTTGAAATCAACAATAATTCCATCCACATCCTTCCACATGATATCACCTTCTTTTTGGGTGTCCTTAATGATTGTTAGAACATTTATATTTTTCTAAACTTTTGGATCTTAAATAGATTTTCATTTCTAGTTAACATAAGAATAAACAATGTTCGATCCTCATCATTGAAGAAGCCTTCTATCTAATCAAACGATGCTAATCTCTTTGGAGTTATGGAGACGCCTACTCTTTAAAAAGTCAAACCCTTAGAGACTACTTAGGAGTTTCAGGCTTTGAAGTTTCGCGTTTCAAGCATGTTAACATGTTGCACCTTCAAAAAGCCGAGACGCAAAAAGCGTTCGACAAATCCTAGTCACCATACACATGTACTTTCCTAAGTTTTAACACCTCATTACCAGTAGTGGCATGTCGAAGCGTCCATAAAGTTAATTGGCCAATACATGAAACGATAAATACCTAAAAAGAAACTAAAACCCAATAAAAAAAATCAAATAGTAATTTCGCGCTTTTGGAGTTCGGGCATTCACCATCTATCATATTCTAAATTCACAAAGCCTGAACTCCCAAAGTGCCTTGAGCATTAAGCAGGGTTAATTAAAGATTAAAGACAATTAGAAAATAATTAATCTCTGTGCGATTTTGAGTTTCATAAATCATATATTGAGCTATTATCGTATATCCCGAGGGCCGAAAGCCCGGAAAGAATTTAAGGTTAAACGTGATTAGTTAATGGGCTAAACACTATTATCTCATGTTAATTTTTTTGTTAAATCGTAGTTCGGGTAAATTCAAATATTATTCATCAAATATCTCGATCGCGAACCACCAGCCATTAATGGCATTAATAATCATTCTACGGAAATGATTTCAAATAGGATCTTGGACCACTGCCTAAATCTTTTCATTAAGGAAACTGAATACATTGTCAGTAAGGTATACACAAATTGACGCACTGAAGATGAAAAAGATATTGAATTCTGAATTCCATTTGCGTTTTCAAAGAGCAAGCTTTAGCAAGATAAGAAGTTTGTGCATTGCCTGTAACAAGTAATAGAGTTTCGAGCTCGCGATATCATGGCTCCACAGAAAAGAGCTAAAGCATCTGGCGAAAGCTCGAACCCGAACACAGACGTCCACTCATACGACAAAATACGGCCTCTGTCCTGTTCTGTCGTTAATTTCATTTGAGGATTTATTCTTATATAACTAAAGGAAGAAAAAACACCTTTCAAAACATTCTTTATATTTATGATGCCTAACATTATTATTTGAACCTTAAGGATAATCTTAGGAATAACATCTTTTTGGCGTCGTTGTCAAGGACGGAGAAATGAAGTTATTTTTCCTTGGCAGAACGACATGGTAAGTTTCTCTTTTTGATAGTGAACAAAGATTGAATACATAGTAAGACTAATTTTTATCCTTCACTTGGAGACTCCACTACAGATAAAATTGGCATTCGGTAGAAAGAATACCAGGAAGAACCCAGACGATCAGTAGACTACACCTGTATCTGATCCTGAAAATATTTTAAAACCAAGGGGATACCTCACGCAGACTGTTGCATCCACAAGTAAGGTTTACCAACCCAAAACTGTGCAAACTAATGCTAAGGTTCTGCTTGAACATTCAATCCCAGAAGAAAGTTACACACAAAGACACTTCGAAGATATATCAACTGATAAACTTAAAGTTGAAACCATAAACCCCGAGTTGTTTTTACCTGAGATAAAAGCCGAGACCGATTCGACTTCCCCCTTTACTAGTAAAGGTAAAAGATCCCTTTCGATACCCGCTTTTATTGATATTCCGATGGTCCCCCAAGTAAAGGTTTCAATTCCCCGAAACTCTGAGGAGTATATCTCATACCCTGATTCAACTTGTGACGATTCACCTATCTATCCATCTTGTAAGTCTGAAGACATTAGTCCACGTTTCCCGTTTCCTCCTCTTCTAGAATTTGTGTCTCATAACGATCATTTTCAAGATTCCCCTTCACCACATCCCGAGAAAGTCGAAAGGTCACCACTTCGATCCTTAGAAGTTTATGAAAACCCTCTTTTCAACTCTCAAAGCTCATCCCCCCGATTTTCGATCGTTGCGTTTGGAGGTGGCCATGGAAGTGGTGCCGCCAGAGGAGGTGGTGTTGGAGGCGGAGGTGGTCAAGGACCACCCCCACCCCCTAGGATATTTGCTAAGGTAGTTGCCAGATATGCCCCTTTAGTCCTTCCTCCCGTACTTCATGACCTACCTAAAAATTACATGAAAAATTTACCAAAGTTTACAGGGGAGGGAGATTTAACGGCAACAAAACACATAACTTTTTTCGATCAATTCGTTGATATCCTCAGTATCAAACATGAAGATGTATACTCCAGGATCCTAGTGCAAACTTTTGAGGGAAAAGTAAGGATCTAATTTAGAGGACTTCCGGTAGGATCCCTAAGGTCTTACGACGAGTTAGAAAATGATTTCTTAAGGCAGTGGAGGGAAAAGAAAGATCACTTGTACTATCTGACAGAATTTGGGGTTCTAAGGAAAAAGAATTCAGAGACAGTTCTAGAATTCACCCAGAGGTTTAACAAACTATATCATAAGATCCCAACAAAAGTTAAACCCTCTCAACCCGCAACTAAAGTGACATTCGTAGGGGATTTTGAGTGCGACTTTGCCTTACTTCTAAGGGAAAGAAGCTTTGCTACCCTCATGGGGATGCAAGACAATGCCATAGAAATCGAGTCGAACATGATGGCATCGAGCAAACTAAAAGCCGAGGTTGAAACAGGAACCAAGGAAACCAAACGCTTCAGAGAACGAGCAGGACCCTCTGGATCTGGGAGGTCCTCAGAGGAAAAAATGGATGATATGGCTAAGATAATTAAAGAGTTATCAAAAAAAATATTATAGAATGGAACTAGACCAAGCTAAGTCTGATCCCTTTGCTAGAAGAGATTTCAAACGGAATCCCAACCCCCAGATCCAACAAAGACAAGTGAAAAACGAAGACCAAAAGATCAAAACCCCTTCTAAAACAGAAAAATTCATGCAAAGTGATGGCATGCAAGACTACGAGGGGTTAGATGAATATATAAACAATCTCAGTGATGACGACCAAGAACCTCACCTAACCAGACAGGATTACAAAAGATCTTTAGACCAAGAACCTCTGTTTGGAAATGAGGAAATCATAAATAATCTGGGAGAGTCTGATTATTAAGGAATCATCGACTCTATAATGGTCGAGCTTCAATAGAAATATAATTTAAGGCCTAGAGATAAAAATTATACACACAAGTTATAGACACAATCAATATTCCTAGGAACAGAAAGGAAATCAAGTCTTTCTTAGGAAAAATAATTTTTTTAAGAAGATTCATTCCAAATTTCGTTGAAATTGTTAAATTGATTACATATATGCTGAATAAAAATAGTGAGGTGAAATGGACAACCGAAGCTAAAGTATCCTTCGAACGCATCAAGAAAGTAATATGGGAAGCACCGGTGTTGGCCAGCCCAGACTACATGAAAGAGTTCATGATAATTTCATTCACATCCGAACATACTATTGCAGTCGTACTCTTACAGAAGAACGATGAAGGTTTCGAGCAGTCGATAGCATTTTTCAGTAAATCCTTAGAGACGCAAAGTTGAGATATGATATACTGGAAAAACAGGTATACACGATGGTGAAAGCCCTCAAATCTTTCAAGACTTACGTGATGCATTCCAAAATAATTGCCTATGTACACACCAACTCTGTGAAAGATATATTGGTCCAACCAGATAGTGATGGAAAGAGGGGTCGATGGTAGCCAAGATTCAAGAATTCGACCTTGAGGTAAAACCGACCAAACTCGTCAAAGGTCAAGGTCTCGCTAAGCTATTAGTCGAATCAAATTTCACAGCACTCGGAATAAACCATCTACAAACTTACGGAGACCTTCCAGATATATAAGAATTTGATGTGCAGGCACCTGCAACTCAGATTCAAGAAAAAATTTCTTCCTCTGCTTGGTATGGCGACATAGTTTCATATCTCCTGACTCTTCAGTGCCCAAGTGAAATGACTCCCTCTGAAGCGAGAACATTGAAGTTGTACATGGTAAAATATTTCACCATTGACATCCAACTGTATTAGAAGGATCCCCTTGGATTTTTACAAAGATGTCCGATAGAATCCGAAATGGAGAATGTCATAAATGAGTTTCATGAAGCAGTGTGTGGAGGACACCACGCCTGGAGGGAAATGGCTTATAAAATCCTGAGAGCTGGATACTATTGGTCGAAATTATTTACTGAGATGAATACTAAAGTCAGAGCCTGTAACTCTTGTCAATTATTCTCAGGCAAACAAAAGCTTCCCGTACTAACTTTGATTCCGGTCAGAACATAAGCTCTGTTTCAATAATGGGGTCTAGATTTTATCGGATAAATCCATCCACATTCAAGTGCACAACATAAATGGATCTTAACTGCCGCAGACTATTTCACAAAATGGGTAGAGGCCATTCCGACACGAAATGCTACAGACTCAATGGTGATCAATTTCTTAGAAGAAAACATTTTAACAAGATTCAACTATCCTCAGAAGATAGTTATTGATAATGCCCAAGCTTTCAAATCCATGGCTATGGTCATCTTTTTCCAAAAGTACAACATTATACTAGGACATTCTACAACTTACTATCCTCATGGCAATGGATTATCTGAATCATCGAATAAAATCCTCATCAGCATAATAAAAAATGTGTTGACTGAAAATAAGAAAGCCTGGCATGTTCATTTGAAATACGCTTTGTGGGCAAATCGAATCGGCACTAAGAAATCGATCGGAATGTCTCCTTTCCAAATGGTGTATGGTACTGACGTAGTCCTCCCCATAAATCTCGGTATGCCCGTGATGAAGCTTTGGCAAGACTCGAAAGAAGAGCCTAATGATGTTACCAGAAGAATAAACCAGTTAATAGAAGTACAACAAAACAAGGTCGAGGTGGATGAGAAACTTCAAAAATATCAAGATAGCATGAAAGACCTGTTTGATAAAAAGGCTAAAGATAGGAAATGTCTCCCTGTTGACCTAGTTTTGAAGTGGGATTCTAGAAAAGAAGACGCAGAAAATCATGGTAAGTTTGACCACATCTAATTTGGGCCCTTCAAGATCGTGGCTTCCAAGGGAAAGAACTCATTCTTATTAGAAAACCTCGATGGGAAAATCCTTAACGCCCCTATCAACGGGTGTTACTTGAAGCATTTCATGCAATGAGCACATTCCAAATCCCCATTGTATATATTGGTTGAGTGTTATGTTTTAGTTCGCAATTTTTCATTTCTTTGGTAAGTTTTTACGTTCATTGTAAATAGACCAGGTTTGTTGATTTTATAAAAATAGAAATATAAAAAACGAGTAACACCTATCGTTTCTTTTTCTTCAGAAGTTTTTGACATTTATCATGTTTATTTTTATGTAGAATACTTGCTAATAGTTGAGAGATAAATATGTATGAGAAACCAACACTCACTTTTCAGAACATTAGCTTTCTCTCAAAACAGGTGATAAATAAATGGTTTACTTGGTTGAAAATATAAAGAAAATCTGAGGTATGAGCTTCTACCCTACTGATCCAAGCTAAATTTTCAAGGGGATCTCACTAAATATGAA
>JASDQU010502529.1:10916-21291 GCA_032191745.1 Picea mariana
AAATATATATATATATATATATATATATATATATATATATATATATATATATATTTTAAAAGACAAGCAAATTGACATCAGACCTAGGCTACAGATTGCTATAACAGAGACCAAGACTAGATCAAGAAAACCCTTGAGAAGTATGACTTCTGACAATGAAGAGGATAACTGCCTCTTCTTTAAAAAATATTTTATCAACACAGGCACGCTACTGTCACTTCAACAACCAGCATATGTACGTAGGCTATTCAAGGGTAGGGCACGTATGCATGCATGTAGACCCATTACAGGCCACATACACCTCTACAACTCCTCAAAAAAAATGAAAAACAAGCAATAAAGCACAAGCAGGGAGTACTGGTATTGAAAACTGGAATCCCTTAAAGACACATAAAATTATTTTGATAAAGAAAATGCAAGGAAAAAGCTAATATGAGGTTATACTTTGGCTACAGAATGCAATAACAGAGACCATAACTAGATCCAGAAAACTCTTGAGAAGGATCACTTCTGACAGGGAAGAGGATGACTGTCTCTCTTCAAAAAGAAATTTTCTGGACTCAGACATGCTACTGATCCTTCAGTAGCCAACGTATGTATGTGAGATCTGTGAATTCAGGGCACGTGTATATGTGTGCAGGGCTTATATAGGCCGTGTATGCCTCTGTAGCTTCCTGGAAAAGAAAAAAAAGTCAAGCAAAGAAAGCAGGGAGTATTGGTATGGAAGACCACAATCCATACTAGCTCAGATTCTTGTAGAAACTAAAAAAAAAGGTAATAAAACCAATTTAAAAAACCCAAAAAGTATCCCCCAAAAAACCCTAGAGTTCTCCCTAGTATGGTCGCCAATTATGTTGTGGGTGGGAAATCCCCCTACGGACTAGCATTAAGGGTTCTGTAATGCATGCAGAAAATGACCTAAAGTCTCCTACTTCTTACCAACATCCCAATCATAAACCCCATTATTCATATGCAAATACAAGGTTAAAAAGATCAAGTTACTGTACCTTAGTTTCCGTGTTTGATGTTGATCCTTTAACGTTTGGTCGTTCCTTGACTGCAAATCTCCTCCCAATGATGACTTGCATCCATAAAAAAACAAACAAAGAAATCCACATGCATATGATCTATGAACTAATGGGTTAGAGATTCTATCAAAATATAATCAAATTTAAACATTGCAAACCTCACATGGCGGGACGGGAAAAGTACTTCTTTTTATTAATCTCACAAGAGTAACTTACAATAGTGATATCAACCACTGCTCCTTGAATCTGGTCTTGGGATCGTCTTCAATGATGCTCCAACTGCTTTTTTATATGCTTCTCTTCACACACTAGTTTCAAAAGGTTGGGACAAAGGGAATGTGAAACTGGGTAGAGTTTCATTACAATTATTTTCCTCCTTCCAAATGGGACCTCTACCCCTTCTTTTAGAGGCTAGAAAAGGATAGGTATTTGGTCGAGTGACCGGCTATGGGAGGTTAAATGGTTTAGGTAACTTACCCAAAATTGTGAGTTTCATCTGCAACTTTCCATTTTTTGTTCTTTTGTAGGTATGCACGGACTGTAGTGGGACAACCAGCGTGTAGACGCGTACAATAGTGGAGCAGGGCATGTGTTCCTTAAAAAAGTATGTTTTTAAGAAGAGTTGTTCAGTAGTGGCTTGGAAAAACATGTAAAATGAGCTGGCCTAATGTCAGGTAAGCATATCTGGTGCAAATTAGGGTTATAACACTCATCCTTACGGTTCTCCCATATGGTCTTCTCAAGCGTTGATGTAGGTTTTGTTTCTCCCGCCATCGTCAAATTATATAGTCCTTTTCTTTTGAGTTGGAATGCGATGTTCAAATTACATTCAAAATAGTTGTATGATGTGAGTATTATCACCAAAATTGATTTAAGAAGTTGCATCATCTCCATCCTTGCTATTGATTTTGAAAATATCTTGAAAACCAAGATCGTGAATTCTGAGATATGATAGACAGTTCTATGGCAGCTATAGATATGATAAAACTGATATATCTCCTAAAATATGATGTGGGTTTTGGAGATGTTTGGTGAGCATGAGAATACCTATGTTATACGTGTCTGGTCAAAATTTCATCCCAACCCAGGTCACAGATTTCAAGATATGGTTGTTTTACTGCAAAAAACCAATTTTCTTGAAGGTAGAATGAATCGTCGCACCCTAGAGAAGGATACAGTGCGATGATGCTGAATTGTCACACCCTAGAGAATGATAAAGTGCAATGATTGTGAAAAACTTAATCGTCACACCCCAGGTGAAGAATAAAGTGTGAGGATTTTTCACCTTGACTGTGTATAGGTTGTGTATAAATGTGAGTGTGACCGTCACACCCTTCAATGGGGATAGGCTGCGACGATTCAAATGGTTGCACCTTTTGATAGGGATATGCTGCGATGATGGAGGAAACTAGGTTTACTCAATAATTAAATTCTTTTTCTATCTTCTCTGGCTTGTTTGGGTTGCCCCATGCAACTCGGCTCTGATACCATGTAAGTGTTTCATGGAATCCTGCACAGGAGACCTAGCTAAAACATACACAAACAAATCTTATCAAGAAAAAAAGAGAGATACAATATGAAGAATGAGAATCAATTTATATTATGATATGTTCAATGAGTGAGTGTTATTCACTCATATAGGAAATGACATCCTATCTTAGGAATGCATGCATAATAGTGATGGTATAAAAATAGAAAGTCTAAAATACAACTAGTCAGTTAACTCCCACTGAACTAGTGTGCCGAAAATAGAAATTTCTCCAACACAACTCCTATTATACAACCCATAATTTTTAGTCCAACTGAATTATTTCCAAGGCCTTACTTCCTTCACATAGTATTTCTTAACCAAGCTCATTATTTAAACATACTTTATTTGTTCATCTTCTTTTCACCAACTATACTTGTTTTTCTTCTTTCACTTTCTAGTTATATATTGGGTTCAAATTGTAATGTTCTCTACTTCAATGGATTCAAATATGACTTCAAAGGAATTCCCATATACCCTAGCTCCATAGCAATCCCTTTCATTTATGAAAAGGTATTTAGAAGAAGGTCCTGATATTCATGCAGTAAATCAACTATCTTCTCGAAAGTTTCTTCATTCCAATAATCTCCAATATTTGCGAAATTGGGATTATCCTTCATACCAATATTCATCTTGTGCATTTTCAAAAACTATGCATACTTGACAAATTCAAGCTTGGGATCCTCTACTAGGTTCTCTCCTTCGGTTTCAAGTACTTGAAAATTTCTCGGGTCTTCATCTCCCTGGTATTCTCCACCAATGTTATAGCATTCGAGAACCTCTTAAACAATCAGAAAAGATCTAGGTGCACTACATAAGGACATTGGTCCCATAAAGTCTTCTGATGTAACTATATCATTCTTGATAGTTTGTATGATTCCCAAAACTAGTCACAAAATATCCTTCTCCAACAGGATCCCAAGACTCACCTATGGCTCATCCCGAGCCACTAAGATCCACTGTTTCTCTACCTTCAGTGTCAAAATGAAATCCTCAAAACTCTCCCTAGTAGTTGTGACGTTTTACCTTGCTTCCACTTCCCACATCGATATCTCTTCTACAACCTATGTGGTGATAAGAGTCTACATATTCTCTTCACTCTCTTATACTAATTGCTTCACCTTTCCTTGTATTGCTGCAATTTCTTTTGTTAACTTGAATTCTTCTTCTGGAAGTGGCTCTAAATTTTGCACCAACATCTACTAGTTAGCCTTGATTTGATTTATCTCTTGATTTACCTACCTATTCTCCACTAAGGAAACCATATTTTCCTTTATTGGTAAAGTATCCATGACGCCTTTAATATTTTTTTCCTTCTCTTGCAGATTATGTAGCTTCTAATATAATCCTTTTAGTTTTGTGTTCTCCAATAGGCCAGTCCATACTTGTGTGTTTGTTTCATATAACTTCACACATTCTTCATCTATGCTCTTTATGTTTTTTGCTATCGTCACAATTGTCTTCTCTGTTTTTTCTAGTGGTGTACTTGGTGTCTGGCGCACCTCCAAATCAATAATATTTGTGCGAAATCTGTGAATGGATTCAATAATCTTAGTGAATTTATCTTCTAAAGGGGTGGATACCTCCATATGATCTACTGAAATATTACTATAAACCCCTTGTACCACCTGTTTCAATCTGTTTTTCCTTTGTGCAGCCTTATCCCTCTCCTGCATAAGTTTATCATATTCTTCCTGCATCACATCATTATGTGAAACTCCTTTAGTCAACTCCAATGAAGTTGAAACCACGTGTAATTTAATTTCTTGTGTGATGCTCATCTGAAAACTATGTAATACTTCTATGGGAAACAGAGACAACACTAAGTCAGTATGACTAAGTTCCTTTTCACGCTGTTGCAATTATACCATAGGGAACTCTAAAGATCATGCTGCTATCTTCATCACCCGATACTCTCATGATGCAGAATATGGGTGGGATGTTGTCGGTTGCACTTATTTCATACTCTCTATATTCTCTTGTTCTCCTATTCTAACTGGCGCTATTGTAGTTGTCTCTAAATTTTTTCGAAGTGTGACAATCTACGCTTGCACATCCGAGTGCATTTCTTCTTTCTTCTACACCTCTCACTCGAAAGCCTCATTGGTAACCTCCTTAACTTAATTTGTGATCTTTTCTAAGGCATCCTCCATTAATCCTTGAATGGACACTATATTTAAAACTTTCTTCTTCTTCCTCTACTTTTCTATTGGTCGCTTAGTGTGTTCTTTCCTTTTCTCGCCAATAGGTGGTGGGACATTGTGCATGTCTTCTGTGTAATTTCCTTTCTCTCCTTATTCTTCTTCTTATGGATGTTTTATGGTTATGTCTCATTCTCTGGTTCTATCTCTGGGATTATCCACTCTTCATCCCAATTATTTACTATTTGGCTGATGTCCTTCTCCATCAATTTGTAATGTGTCAGTATCCATTGGTAATTTGGATCCTTCTATGCTTGAATATAGATATGGTGCATCCTTGCCTTAAACCATACAATACTTTTATATTCTTCAACAATCTTCAGTGTAATGCATTGCAATTCCTCGATGCATTACTGAATAGTCTCTTTGTAAATATAAAAACCTATTTGTCAGTCCTTATGCACAATATTCCATAAAGAAATATATCTCATTGAAAAAAATGGCTTATGGATTCCTTCCAAAAACTACATCGCTTCGAGCTCCCTCCATGAATTTGGTGCTATCAATATTAGTAACTAGGCATAGTGGAATTTCGTTCCTTTCTCCCATGCCTCCTTGTAGTCCATAAAAAAACTAATTGACTAGAAAGGCTGACCAGTTCATCATTACTCCTATTGCACACTTCTCCACTCCTACTATAGTTCCTACGGGTACTTGATATTTGCAACATTTTCTTAGTAGCTTACATGCCAACACTTGTGTTGCAAACCTTATTTTATCATTAGTGATGTTCGCTACATCGATCCCACATGATCCTTTAAATGTTCCATTATTGGTGCAGGCCATTTTGGGGAATAACGCAGTAATTTACGAAGGTAGTTAGAAAAAGGACCAGAAAAGGAGCGCATGACGAAAAATAGGGAAAAGCAATGTCGTGAAATTAGGAAAGTCAAAAGAAGGAAGAAGGATGCATATCGATGAAGGAAAATGGTTGGATTGTGGACCAGATACACACATGAATGTGGACAAACCTAATCCACCTAGGGTTAGTGGGTTAGGGTTTTGGTCATTTTTGTAACAAGTTTTAACCCACTTTTGTAGTATAAATATGTATTGTGATATTTGAGGAGATCTAGTTGCTAGTTAGTATTATCGAATGGTGTGTGATCTAGTATCATTACTGAGATAGAGATATGAACAAATATTTTTACAGAGATATGGATTGTATTCAAGGGTAAGGCCGCAAATTGTGGATCTTGGTGTGAGATTGTCAACCTCATGTGCACTTCATATGCACTTATAACCTCCTATGTAATGTGTGCAATGCTATAAACTTGTTGAAGAATAATAAAATATCGAAGAATGCCAGATATTTGTGGACATAGCCTAGAGGGTGTGAACCATGGTAAAACTTTGTGTCTATGTGTGGAATGTTTGTCTTATTTCTTGTAGCTTCTTATGATGCTATGAATGAATGAATACGATAGAAGTACATGCAACACACACTAGAATAGCTATGATATTTACTACAAAATGAAATGTAATGAATGAACATGATTATAGAATGATATATCTGATGTATGTTGAGGTAGAAAAAATGTCTGACATCCCCACAACAACCTCCCATCTACGGTTGCAGACATCTGGGTCCTGCAGTCACTCATAATCCATCTCAGGTGAGACTTCATTGTGCACTGTATGCATAATGTTTCATTCTAGCCTTTAGAAAGGATGATGTTTTTCATGCTTTTGTTGGAAACCTAAAGTAGAACCCGGGGCAGCCCAAACAAATCCAACAAATGGTTCCATTCCTGGCTGGAAACCAGAAGAACAGACTGAAGGGACTGGAAGAGAATGCCAGTAAAGAGAATGCAATATTAGAAGGGGATGTTCAGACCATGGAATCCAAATAAGAAGGATATTAAATGATGGTTGGAAACAAAAGAGCTTGAGATAGCACAGAAATACATTAGAAGTTCCAAGTATACATCGCACCAATATTTGGAAAGGTATGTATTCACTAATCTTCATTAGGCATTTTTCTGTTATCTTCAAAAACTGTTGCAGGAGTGGATTTTGAGATTGAAGGATATTCACCCAATTAATCGGATAAGACCAATAGAGTGGAATACTTAGAATATTGTGTGTCTAGAAAGAATCAATAATAAATTCATGCATGCAGTCGATTTTTGGCTAGATAGAATTATTGTAGGATTTATTACTAATTTTGCAGTCGATACTGTAAAGTCATATATTGTTGCAGAGCAATATTTTTTGAAGGGTCCAAGAGGAAGGTTGATCTGGATTTAGGAGCAGAAAAAACTAATTAACATATTGAATACATTAAACATAGAGACATGAAGAACAACACAAATATCCAATGAACAATATCTTCTATTGAATAAATGAAATAGGATGAAAATGTAAAACTGCATAACTGAACCACTTGCTCAAATGGTGGTAGACACATATGAGAAGAGATGTGCCTGCTACGTGCATCCGCTTGACAAGAATGATTACAATGAAGCTCCAAATTCCTTTTTTATATTACTCATGAATTCCAAAACCCTAGACATCTAAAAACCTAACCCTAGAAGGTGAAACACCAAAAATCATGTGGGCTCCTAAGGGTAAGTTGGTATCTCAACTTCCCAGGGTCATAAATTTTTCATACAACCTCTGTTTTAGGCACATGATAGCCTGTTGGAAAGGTCTTTCAAATAAATACACATTCCTCCATCAAAATATGACCCCATCTATAGTTTGGTTGTGGCGAGCCAAAAAAACACTATTTGGGGCTCCAAAATGTCCTTGGAAGTACAGCAAGATGTGCTGACATGAAAAGATACAAAACAAGCCAGTTGGAATAGGTGAGAGGACACCAGTATCCATCTGGAAGATGTGTAAGGATTCAGAAAACCACAAAAGTGTATAACCCACAAGTACAATGAAGTACAAAAGAATGTGATGAACTGAAAATGGACAAAAGGATCCAGTTGGAATAGGTGGGTGGCCATTGATATCCACCTGGATCAATCCTTCCCCCTTAGAAATAAATGGTCTCCATTGCATTGATTTCCCCCATCAGGTGAGGAAAATTCTGCTGGATTTGGCCCTGGGTGAGCCACTTGCCTTGGTCAAGGATTTTCCCTGCCTTGACAACACGATAAAGATGGATCCTCTGCTAGCGAGTGCCTTTGACCTATGTGTCCACTATATGATCAGTGGATTCTTGTTCCATGCATTCAAGGTTGATCTCCATTGGTGTTAGTTTTTATGATATCTTTGAAGGTTTCCAATAATGGTGGAAAATATGGTCGAAGGAGGTCCACATTGAACATTGATTGCAAGCCAAGGAAGGGTGGAGTGTTGAGCTCAAAAGAATTGCTACCCAAAGCTTTGGTGATAGTGTAAGGCCAATAGAAAAGTGTGCGTAGATTCCAATGGGACCCTTATACCCTGTGTTGATCATGGCACTGCTTGTACTTAGCATTGGATTTCTGCAAAATATTTTGGACCTATTGGGCGATGTGTTGAATCTGCTCAATGAATTTGGTGGATTTTTTGATATCACATTGAACATGGGAAGAGTTTGTCTATGTGGTGGAAAGAGGGAGTGAAACATCGATGGGACCCAAGGGTTGGAATCCCAAACCCACCTAAAATGGGCTATGGATGGTGGAGCTATGGAGAGCCCTGTTGTAATTGTGTTGAACATAGGGGAGACTCTCATCCCATGTATGTGGATGATTAGAGTTGTACATGCATAGGATGTGCACATTCATATAATTGATGACCTCTGTTTGGCCGTCATTTTAGGGGTGGAAAGAAGTGGATTTAGTGAGATTGGGGTCCAATAGTGACTAGAGACCCGACCAAAATGTACTGAGGAACCTACTGTCCCGGTCGGAGATGATGGTTTGTGGTATCCCAAAATGGACCCACACTCGTTCGAAGAAGAGATTGGTAGTGTATGCCACTATGATATTCTTCTTACAGGCTTTGAGGATGGACATCTTTGAAAACTGATCAATGACCACAAATACACAATCATTGCCTTGCTTGGTTTACAGAAGGCCAGACATGTAATCCATTGAGATGGATTCCCAAGGATTCTTGGGAGTAGGAAGAGGGGTGGATAAGTATTACTTATTGATGGTTGGCTTGGCAATGGAATAGACACTACAAGACCTGATAAAATTGATGATGCCCTGTCAAAGTTTTGGCCAATACAAATGTTTTTGAAGAACGACCACAATTTTCTCCATGCCAAAATGTCGTTCCATCCAACTGTAGTGGGATTCCTAAATCATATTTGCACGCTCTCTTGTAGGAACACAAAGATGGCCCATATGGCATCATATTCCATATTGAATGTGAAAATCGGTGACAGTCGGTCTTGTACCCAAGAGCTGATAGGTGGTGGTGAAGTTCATATCTTGCTAATAAAGTTGGGGCCACTCAAATGCCTCATGTCCATAGGAATGGAGCATAGTGGTGAGGGTATCCACAGGAGGTCGATTGAGGTAGTCAACGACACGATTTGAGATCCCCTTCTTATACTTGATGTTGAGATGGAGCTGTTGTAGGTAGGTGGACCACTTCTGATGGAGATCATTCTACAATTTCCCCTATGTCTGTATGAACTGCAGAGGCTTGTGATCAGTGTGGATGATCGTCTCCTTTCCCAGAATGTAATGTTTTCATTGACGACATGATTGTACAATGGAATACATTTACTTGTCATAGGTGGGGTATTTCTCGATATTATTTGAGAGTGTATCACTATGGTATTCCACCAGATGATCATGCTGAGTGAGAACTTCACTTATAGCATAGTCAGATGCATCAGTCTCAATCTTGAACGGTTGCTACAGATTGGGAAAGGAGAGTAATGGATATGAGAAAAAGTAATGCTGCATATCATCGAATGCTCCTTGTTGTTCCTTACCACACACAAACTTGGCCCTGCCACCTCCCTTGGTCACCTAGCCGAGGGCCCATGCAATATGGGAGAATCCCAACACAAACCGTCGATAGAAGTTGGCCAGTCCCAAGAAGCTCCGAAGCTCGGTTAGTGTGGTTGGGGATGGCCAGTCACGGATGACTTGGATATTAGCTGGATCAACATGTACCCCATGCACATCAACAATGTAGCCCAATTATTGGACTCTGTTCATGCTAAAAGAGGATTTTTCCAAGTTGTCATATAGCTTATGCTATCGCAGAGTGCTCAAAACCTGTTGAATATGCCACATATGCTCCTCCCAAGTTTTGCTGAATATGAGGATGTCATCCAAATATAATAACAAAAAAAGAGTTGGTGAAGGATCTCAATACATCAATCATCAACCTCATGAACATGGCTAGTGCATTTGTTAAGCCAAAGGGCATGACCATCCATTCAAAGAGACCTTGTTTAGATTTAAAGGTTGTCTTCCATACATCAGTTGGTTCGATGGGAACCTAGTGGTAGACATACTTTAGGTAAATATCGTTGAATAACTTTTCCCCCTTGAGTTGGTCAAGAAGGTCATTAATCTTGGGAATTGGGTACCGGTTCTTGACTGTGATTTTGTTTAGGGCTCTGTAATCAATGTAGAGTCACCAAGTCGCATCTTTCTTCTGCACCAGTACAACCAGGCTTCCACAAGGGGAGGAGATGGGTCTGATGTTCC
>JASDQU010502529.1:58511-75392 GCA_032191745.1 Picea mariana
GACATGAGAGTAGTTGAGTTCAGAACTCGAAAGGCCTTTTCTCAAATAGTAAAATACATGTTCTTGGTCACCATCAATCTGTTGAACTAACACCATTCCAATGGTGGAAACATAAGCAACAAGGTATAATATATAGTATTTGGTGTAATCAGGGGGATGTAACAATGGTGCATGCGTTAATGCATGTTTTAGGGCATCAAAATATCATTGTGCATGATCATCCGAAATAAAAGGGATACCTTTCTTCAAGAGATGCATGAATCCGTTAGTGATTTATGCATAATTGTGAATAAAGTGACGCAAAAAGTTTGCTTTCCCTAGCAAAATTTGAATCTAGATGATAGTGTTGGGAGGGAGAAATGAAGTAATTTCCTTGACTTTTAATGGATCCAATATGATCCCATTCTTGGAGACTATGCAATCAAGAATATGGCAAGATTCAACACAAAAAATGTGTTTGTGTGGATTAAGACATATCCTATAATAGCAACACTGAAGAAAGATGGCTCAGACATTTTTGATGTGGTTGTCATGAAAAATTGAATGAGTGGGAAAATCATCTAAATAGGGGTCCACAATATGTTTAATGTCATGGAAAGCATACAATATGTCCCACTGGAAGGTAGCCCCAACATTTTTAAGGCCAAAAGGGAGTTTACGATAGGAGAATGTACCCCATGGGTAGATGAAAGTTGTCTTGTGTTGGACGGTTGAGAGTATATCAATATGATTATAATAAGAAAATCCATCCATGAATGAGAAGATCATGCGTCTGCCACAATTATCTATGATTTGTTTGATGAACAGGGAAGGATAGTTTTCCTTGGGACAATATATATTAAGATCGTGGTAATAGACACATACTCTAATAGTTCCTTGTTTATTCATGAAGAGAATGATGATAGATACCCATTCCATCAAGGGGATAGGATAAATAAAACCATCCTTCAATATTTTTTCTACCTTAGCTTTGATATTCGATGTTTTTCGAGGGTGGACTGGGTACAATTTCTGGTGAACATGTTTATCTTCTAAGTATATCTTGATTTTTTGGACAACAATAGATGGATCAATACCTGACATCTCTTCATAAATATAAGAAAAAAAGTCATGAAACTCATTGAACAAGGTTGCATATGCTTGGATCTTGTCATGAGTACAATGCTTGCCAAGGTGGACATGTTCTATGACACCATGCTTTATGGATATGTCAATAGTAATACTTTATGTATTAGTAGCCAAATTCCCTTCGGATAAATCTAGAATGGGAGATTCGATTAGACTGACCATATTGATGGTAGGCATGGATTTACTGCCACTCTTTGTAAGGTTTGGAGTAAGCGGGAAATATCAGTGATGATGGATATCATCCCACGGAGGGTCCTCAATACTCAAGACTTACATAATGGACTCATTCAAGGGAAAAGCCTGTAGGAAACAATATGAAGAAGATAAACAGGAATCAATCCAGGATTGTGAAGAGTACGGGTCTGATGAGACAATAAGATGAGTATCAACAATATCAAAACAATAAGCGGACTGAATGGCATGATATGCTGCCTCAAACGGGTTGAGTGGCATGATGTCACCAAACAACTCGAGCTGGGACATAGTTGGTATGACCCAAGGATCCGAAGAACCTAGGGATTGGTGTACCATGGATGAAATGGGGTAGGGGCAGGTAATGGGAAAGTACCCATTAGGGTAGATTGTTTCAAAAGGCCAACTCCTACACTCTCATAAGATAGTTGGGAATCGCCTACTAACATAACGTTATCAACTCTATGGGTAGTGGAATCTGGAATGCAATAGTTGAGTTGGTCAATAGTCACAATTTTACCTTGATGGGGAAACTATAAAATTCGAAAGACAGAGGATGCAACAATGGTCATGGCATAGAACCAACTGCGACCAAGCAAAAGATTATAATCAAGGGGGGACTCTACCAATTCCACCTCTACATAAGCGGTTTTTCCCCTGACTTCCACAATGAAGGAACTAAAAATACCATAGGGTTTAAATCCACACCCATAAAATTTCTTGAGGGTAGTGGGGGACTGGCTGAGATTAGGATAACCAACACTTCTCCAACAGGCCAAAGACATGACACAGGTAGAAGCTCCCTCATCCACAATAAAGTGATGGATTTTTTTCCCACAAACAGTGGATTGAATCTAAAATTCAAGTTGATGGGATATTATTGATTTAAAATGTTCCAGATTAAACATTATAACGCTATATGTATCCCAATATATGGATCCTATAATACAAAACAATGTTCTGCGTTGGCTAGGACAATTTTGCAGAACTTCGATGGTCGACATTGCACAAGGTTCCTATGCCAAATCCTTAACGATGTTGTAAAATTGCGTAGCATGAGCACTGGGATTAAAATCTGAATTACGAATTGTGCTCTTGGGATGGCACAACAATAAGTCAAGATTAGGATTCTCAATTTGAAGAGAGCCAGAAGATGAAGGAGGGATAGATGTTGTAGATGATGTGGAGGTCTTGTTATAGACACTTCTAGATTTATCTGGAATGAGGTTGAAGTCTTTGGCTCTAGTAGTCAAATCAACAAACTTCATCATGAATACTTGGTTACTAGATGAAGCATCCCCTTGATGAGGATGACTTGAATTACTCTCGTGGGGAGGGGAATGGTTTGTGTAATCATCTGTTGTTGCTGAGATGGGAAAGAATTGGTTAAAACATTGGGTTGGGACTCTCCTTTGATGATATTTCTAACAACATCACAATGAGGGAATCCCATGTGTAATGATCATCTCCACAAATAAGATAAGGATATTTGGCTTTACACTTGGGTTTATTTTCAAGAATGGTTTCAAGGTTTTTGTTTTCTTCCTGCTTATTGGAAGACTTCTTGGACTTTCCTTTATTCTTCTTCTTTCTTCCAGAAGGTTGGGATGATTTGGATTGGACCACATTGACTTTAGAGTATTTGGCATGAGTAGAAGTGGATTTGGTATTAATGCTAACCTTTGAGGAGGTAGGGTTGGATGGTTGAAAACCCTGTTTTCTGGTAGTATACTAGGTTTTGATAGATCCTACCATGCCATCAGCATGGGAATATTGAGTGGGACATGTAGGATCATTTGATGGACACAAAACATTAGGAATAAACTCATATAAGGTCCCAGTCTGGGAATAGACTAGATATAATTATTGGGCATGACTAATTTCATGTTCTTCCGTGACTGCACCGCCCAGGGTGACATCATGAGAAATGGATGGTAACAATGGTTTTGTGAACCACTAAGGAAATAACTAATCGAGAATATGATCTTTAATCAATCGTCTACATTTCCTCCACTCATGTATATGATCGGAGATGTGGGTGGAGGTGGACTGTCATAGTGATGTTAAAATTTCAGTACCCATCTCATATCGAATTGGTAATTGGAAATGGGTGAGAAAGGTCATGGTGAGGGAAGTAAATACACCGTAAGATAGGGGAGGCAATTCAACATACCACTTGGCCACTACACCTATAATATTTTGTTGGAAAAGACGTAATATAATGGAGTCATCCGTCAAGGAATTGGAGTAACATGAGATATGGTAAGTCATAACGTGGGTATTGGGTCTTCTCTAGATTTAACGTCAAATTTAGGAATGTTCGATGGTAACTTATGGGGAATGGGAGGCCAAAAGGGAACATGGAAAATGGGATCGTTGGTCAACCTTGATAAGTTTGGTAGATCTAAGGTAGTAAAAAATGGAAGTTAACAGTTGATCAGTGGGTTGTGATAATATGGATGAGATGTTGGAAACCCGATAGGGCCATGACTAGCTTGGAAAATACCCCCCATGTAAGGTTGTGGTTGTGGCTATAAAGAATATTCCTCCCACCGAAATATGAGCGATGATGGATATCATCCCATGGAGGGTCCTCAATACTCAAGACTTGCATAATGGACTCATTCAAGGGAAAATCCCGTTGGAAACAATATGAAGAAGACAAAGAGGAAGTGATTTTTCCCCTGACTTCCACAATGAAGGAACTAAAAATACCATAGTGTTTAAATCCACGCCCATAAAATTTTCTGAGGGTAGTGGGGGACTGACCGAGAGTAGGAGAACCAACACTTCTCCAACAGGCCAAACACATGACACATGTATAAGCTCCCTTATCCACAATAGTGTGATGGATATTTTTCCCACAAATAATGGATTGAATCTGAAATGAAAATTGATGGAAGAGTATTGATTTAAAATGTTTCAGATTAAACATTATAACATTAGATGTATCCCAATATATGGCTCCTATAATAGAAAACAATGTGCTACGCTGGCTAGGAAATTTTTGCAGAACTTCGATGGTCGACATTGCGCAAGGTTCCTATGCCAAATCCTCAACAATGTTGTAAATTTGTGTAACATGAGAACTGTGATTAAAATTTGACTTACGAATTTTTCCCTTAGGAGGGCACAATGCTAAGTCAGGGTTAGACTTCTCAATTTGAAGAGAGATAGTAGATGAAGGAGGGATAGATGTTGTGGATGATGTGGAGGTCTTATTATAGACACTTCCAGATTTATCTGGAATGAGGTTGAAGTCTTTGGCTCTAGTAGTCAAATCAACAAACTTCATCATGAATACTTGGTTACTAGATGAAGCATCCCCTTGATGAGGATGACTTGCATTACTCTCGTGGGGAGGGGCATGGTTTGGGTAATCATCTGTTGTTGCTAAGCTGGGAAAGGATTGGTTAAGACATAGGGTTGGGACTCTCCTTTGATGATATTTATAACAACATCAGGATGAGGGAAATCCCATGTGTAATGATCATCTCCACAAATAAGACAAGGATATTTGGCTTTACGTTTGGGTTTATTCTCAAGAGTGGTTTCAGTGTTTTTGTTTTCTTCCTGCTTATTGGAAGACTTCTTGGACATTCCTTTATTCTTCTTCTTTCTTCTAGAAGGTTGGGATGATTTGGATTGGACCACGTTGAATTTAGAGTATTTGGCATGAGTAGAAGTGGATTTGGTATTAGTGCCAACCTTTGAGGAGGTAGGGTTGGATGGTTGTGATGGTTGAGAACCCTGTTTTCCTGTAGTATAATAGGTTTTGATAGATCCTACCACACCATCGGCATGGGAATATTGAGTGGGACACGTAGGATCATTTGATAGATGCAAAACATTAGGAATCAAATCATGCAAGGTCCCAGTCTGGGAATAGACCAGATATAAGTATTGGGTTTGACTAATTTTAAGTTCTTTCGTGACTGCACTGCCCATGGTGACATCATGATAAATGGATGGTAATAATGATTTTTTGAACCACTCAACCAATAAATGATCAAGAATATGAGTTTTAATCAATCATCTACGTCTCCTCCACTGAGGTATATGATCGGATATGTGGGTGGAGGTGGATTGTCATAGTGACGCTAAAAGTTCAATACCCATCTCATATTGAATTGGTAACTAGAAATGGATGAGAAAGGTCATGGAGAGGGAAGTAAAATCACTGTAAAACAGGGGAGGCAATTCAACGTACCACTTGGGCACTACACTTGTAATATTTTGTTGGAAAAGATGTAATATAATGGAGTCATTCATCAAGGAATTGGAGTAACATGAGATATGGTAAGTGATAATGTGGGTATTTGGGTCTTCTCCAGATTTAATGTCAAATTTAGGAATGTAAGGTGGTAACTTATGGGGAATGAGAGGTCAAAAGGGAGCATGAAAAATGGGATCATTGGTCAAACTCGATAAGTTTGGTAGATCTAAGGTAGCCAAAAATGGAAGTTGACAGTTGATCAATGGGTTGTGATAATATGGATGAGATGTTGGAAACCCGATAGGGCCATGCCTAGCTTGGAAAAGACCCCCCATGTAAGGTTGTGGTTGTGGAAAGTTGGGTATCAAATATCCTGATGGGGGTTACAACCACAACCCCAGCTTGAAAATATTGTTGTTGAGAAATATTATGAGCCCTCTATGAATGAGAAGTTGTTGAATATGGATGTCTGGGATTGAGACTAGGACGTGATAAATGATCATAGGGTCCTAATACACATGGAGGATCACCAATTGGAATTTTACCTACCATAAATGGACTCCCCATAACCAGATGCTTTTCGTTAACTAAGGGTTTCCCCCCAGCCAGGTATTGACTAGTGACATGATATCCACTAGCCAGGGGTTTCCCCCTAACAAGGTACTGATTTTCCCCAAGATACCCACCAGTCGTAGGTATCCCCATCATTGGATGAGGACCTATCCTAGTATACCATCCAACTATAGGTTTCCTAGAAAATGGATATGGAGTTCCCCCAGGAAAGCTATAGGTTAGATTCCCCCCCCCAGCAGGGTATGGAGCCTCATTGTATGGGCTAGTTGGGGGTGGAACTTCAATTGGTTGATAGATTCCTAAAATATTCTTGCTGGTGGAAGGATTCCCCCCAACCAGAGTGTGAACTCTCATGGAAGTTGGGCCAGCAAGAGGTCACCCCCCATAGTGTTGTGGAATAGAGGGTGAGATGGGCTTGACACTTGGAACAACTGTCGTAATGTCACCAACTAGACCAGATGAAAATAGACTCAAACTGTTTGCTAAGGAATTATAATTCAGTGGTAATTGAGGCATTTGAGTTACATTCATTTGACTATATTGGGAGGTAATGTGGGACATGTTCATCCCTTCCATGGGAGGAGGAGGAGGAAGCGGTAGAAAAACAGGGGCAATAACAAGTGTGGACAGATGGGATGGAGAAAAGAACTCGGTTATATTTTGTTTAAATTGTTCAAAAACATTGTGTCCAGTAGGTGTTTTCCATACAAGTGCAGGATCCATGGTATCAGATATCCTGATGGGGGTGTTGGCCCTTGACCAAGTTTTAGAGATCCGTGGTCATGTTTGACCTCTTTTGGGACTTCGACAGGCTAGTTGAAGGCAGAGCGCAAGTCAAAGTGGAGATCACAGGATCTCGACTCATTTTTAGGGCAAGTTTTGGGATTAGGGTTTATATAATGGGTATGAGATGTCAGCCCATGGGTTTACCCATGTTTGGGCCCATTTTGTATTGTATAAATAGATATCTAGGCGATGTAGGAAGAGGAAGAGGTGCTAAGTGAGAATAGTTGTGGATGCTTTGTGCATGCTATGTGTTAAGGAATTGCAGAGCTAAGTGCAAGTGATTGTAAGAAGCTTGTGTATAAACATTAAGAAGGCTTTGTGCTTAAACCTAGCTCGAAGAATGAGGATTTGGTGAGGTGTGCGCATATCTCCTATCCTCTACGGATTAGGGTTTTGATGCTCTATGCTTGTGGAAGATTGAGAGAAGGTAATAAACAAGAGAAGAGTTGGTGGACGTACCCCCACACCGGGGTGAACCATGTATATCCTGTGTTATGGTTTCTTTGTGCATTATGGTTATTGTTTTGTGTATATAATTTAAGCTTAAGTGCAGTAATGAATGTTTAGATGAATCTAGTATGATAGCTTAGTGCTTAAATGATGTGAATAAATGCTCGATCTGATATTTTTCCATGTGCTAAGTGCTTAGATGTGTTAGATTTGGTAGAATACTACGTTGTTATGTAATTAGGGTTTGGATCTGCGATGTGAATAAGGGTTAATTACCGATGAATGTTAATTTCTAAGTGATTTGTTAAGTGGTATAATCATAGATCTGTGTCCCAGCTAGGTTGCAAACATTTGAGTCCTGAAACCACCCCTGCCTCTACCTCAGGTGAGACTTCATTTGCTTTGTAGGTGTTGTCGAAAGGGCCTGTAGTTAGGGTTTTGTTGGTGCATTGTTGAAGTGTTGAACCCTGGGTTTTCCCCTGTGCCAACAAATGGTTATGTTGTCGAGACCTAAAACTGTGACTACTGGGAACCAAAGAAAAGAAAGATCTGTGCGTAGATCTGTGATTTAGTGTGCAATATTGACTTGCGAAGCTCTGTGATGAGAAGAGAAGTACGATATGAAGAAATGAGGTAATATATCAAAGATTTGTGCTCTGAGAAAGGTAAGATAAGTGAAAATTTTTGTTTCAAAAGAATGAATCTAGGTATGTTTGATAAATTTTGTCCTAGTCTGAAAACTAGGGCACAATTAGAAGAAATTAGATTTGATACGAATAGATATGATAGAAGCAATGAAAGATATTTTATTCCTATGCATAGAAAGAATGTTTGGACTAACAAATGAATGCAGGATCCTAGAAATAATTTTTTGCAGGTTAGTTACTGTGATCCCAGTGCATAGTACATGAAGGTTTGGGGATCATTTAAGAGAAAGAGAGGATTAACCCTTTGTTATAGTTGTATAATACCAGGACATCTCACTAAGGAATGCCCTGGTAAAGACCTAGTTGTCTTTGCTGTAAAACTATGGACCATGAAGTTTTGGATTGTCCTAGAATGATTTCTAAAGTTGAAAAGATGAATATGAAACAATAAAACTATGAGACAGGCCAAGAAACTAAGGATATGATAGAACTCTAGAAAGAATCAGAGATTGTATTACTACAGATGAAAGAAACCTTGAATGACCACAAAAATATCAACTTATTAGAGGTCTTAAAAGAGAAAGTGTACATAGAAACAAGAATAGAAGACTTTGACATAGACTGTGTCCTAGATGAGGAAACACAGGTGAATATCATGACAAAAATAACTTGGGAAATCCTGCTATGGTTCCTTCATTAGGAGGAATAGGATTATTTAGAGGAAAGCTGATAACCCTATGTGGAAGACTTACCCATATATCTATGACTTCTCATGGCACTTTGACAAAAGAAGAATTTGAGATCGTTAAGTTTGTTGAGAACATCACCCCATTTACTATATTGCTAGTAAAAATCTATATTGAGAAAGATTAGATATGAAGGAAACAAGAAGAGGAGGATCTAGAACAGAAAAAACAAGAACTAAGATATTTCATGGCTAGGGGAATAACACATTTACTAGAAGAAAAAGAGAACCGGTTGAAGCTACTAAAGACCAAAGATATGGATGTCGAAGTTGAAAGGACACAGGAAGATTGGAGACACTTGTCTGTACAAGAGAGTAGAGCACCTACCCCAGAAAGAGAAGAAGTATTACCTTTGAACCCTATGAAAGACCCTCCACAGTGCGAAGTTATAATGCCAAGAGGAGATAAGAATGATAATGGAAAGAGGAAACTAGTGATTTAGATCACATGAAAGAAGGCCAGAAAGCTCAGTAAGAAGAGGGAAAAATTAGAAAAATTGCAAGAAGTTCCAGAGAATACTTCGTAGAAGAAAGGTTTCTAGAACTCAAAATTTGCCGGAATATCAGTACAACACATATTGGCGCTTTTCCATGACGAAACAATATGACCGTTGGAGGCAATATGACCATTCAATCGACGCTCCTGAATGGTTAGAAAAGCATTTATGGCCTGAAATTTTGCCATTGGACCGTTGGGACTGTGCCATAACAGATGGAATTGCATTGAATAAGGCTTTGCGACCCATTGAAAGAAACCATTCCGACAATATCTATTTATCCCATTGAGCGTTGAACCGAGAACACTTTTTCCAATTGTGATTATCTGAGCCTGAACAAAACTAGTTAATTTCATGCAATGATCATTGAGACCTCGCCATCCATTCTATTACATTGAGTATTGTTCACCAACCTAAGATATCAGATCTCAAGTGTGCATATCGAACACAATTAGCAAAAAAAAAAATTCCGTTGAAGAGATTATAATAGACCTCATGGTTGAGAAGATGATGTCTGTAGGCATCCAAGCCTCATTGACACGAGGAGTGCAAGCCTCCCCATCGATTGCTCGTGGATCTGGACCATCCTGAGATGCGACTGAGAAAATAACCAAGCATTGTGATGACTTGGAAATTGCGAAGCTAATTCCATCCATCCTACCTGACTATATCCCACCACTGTTTGGTGTGGTGAGTCATGATAGTGTCTTGAGGGACTTCGACTACACAGTCATCACTATGTACCTCCCGAAGGGAATACAAGTAGTCAGACCGCAGTTGGAGAGGATTCCAACCTTGAAGATCAATGATTATAACCTAGGAGACCACAAGAGCTATGGCATGCTCGCACCTCAAAAATATTTGACCAAGACCAAGGGGACGAAGTCAAAGATCATCCCCCAGCCGTGGACTATGTACATTGTGAGGTCCACTATCTTGAACGTGATAAAGATACCACATTTTGGAAGGCACCAGAAGGTTAATGTGTGGGTTAAGCTCCTACTATAATTCTTCCATGGTGGGTATCTATGGTTAGAAAGACACACCAACGTCAATCCGACGTTGATCCATAGGATCACTGGATTAAGCATGCAAGGATAAGACCCACAAGACGTTTATCTAGGGAAAGGCTGCAGACCGCTCCCTGACACAGAATATCAAAGACACCTACGATGATGTAGAGAAATGGATGCAAGGCTACATGGTAGCCTCCATTCAGAATGACACAGTGTGCCTTGATTACCAGTTGATTCCTGGTAAGGTAGTTCAAAAGAACAGACCAACGCAGGTTACAGGGTTTGTCGTTGAACTCACAGGAAAATGTGTGGAAGGACTACAAATGAACTGGGCCAATTACCTAGTCAATCAGTTAGAACTGGATTGTCCTAAAGCTCAGGATCAGGGCTATGAGTTCCATTTTAGCTGGCTACTGATCCTCATCGCATTCACTGCTTGGGAGATGCTGGAAGGTGCGACCTTCCCTGACATTGAGCTGTTCGAGCCAGTAGCCGCAAAGTTCACCATGCTCTGGTATTCGAGTGATATGGGGAAACAATGGCAGTTGAATGCAATATTCCATACCTACTACCTATAGCTAAAGAGGGCTATTAAGTCTTTCCCTTGTATGACACCAAATACCCTAGATAGGTTCAGGCCCCTTATGAAGTTTCACGCAAATAGGCATTTTATTTATATTACTGCACGCATAGATGAAAGTAAAGAAGAGAGCTTCAGTTCTACTACAAGCTCATAGAGGAGGACCTGGAAGAAATCACTAAGGAATGGTCTGCATAGTTCCTTATACTAGTCAACCAGGCAACATTGTCTGATCCCAACCTCATTGGAAGTCCAGTGTTTACTCACAAAGAGTATGATGCACCTAGCAATAGCAAGAAGAAAAATAAGGAAGATGTACAAGAAATACACAACACATCAGAAGAGACTGCATCAGATTCACCTAGTAGAGGAGGAGACGATGAAGTGGACAAAGAAGAGAAAGAAGGGGAAGAAGACAAGCCGAAGCAAGGCAAAGTAACACCACCTAGGAACCCCCTTGAAGAGGTAGATACATCCAATAAAAGAAAGGTTTCCCCAATGAAACCTACATCGCGAAAGAAGTCCAAAGTGAGTAAGCTAAAGCTGCAGACTATACTCACGGTCGATGACTTCGACTTCATTATCAAAGATCGATCAGATGCCTCAGAAGATATTTTGCAGAGAACTGAAGCCAAACAAGAAACCATGTATGAAAGGATTGAGGTAGAGTTGAGAGGAGTAAAACAAGCCCTTCACTCTAGCCATGTAGTGTCCACTGCACCCCCGCCACCATAAGAACCAGAGTTAGGAGATGAGCCTACCCAACTCCGCAGAATAGCTGATGTGACCAAAGCTTACCTTAATCGCATACAAGAAGAAAAATAACATTCCACAATGGCCCTGAAGCAAGCACAAGAGAAAATCATAGAGAAATGGTGAGTTGCGCAACAAGAGAAGGATGACCTCCAAATCAAGTTCGAAGAGGATAGAGAACAAATCCAATAGAAGAAAGAATAGTTTCTCATGGAGCAGGTTGGAGTTAAAGAAGTAGTCTACAGAGCACTTCGCTCTATGACGGGCTTAGAGAAAATGGAGGAAGACCTGGTGGAGAGTCAAGTGGCGAAGCTTGCGGAAGCCATTCAACAACTTCAACAGAGAATAACAGAACTGGAGCTACAAATAGTGCTAATCACTCCATAGAAAGTGTGAGACCAAAGAGAAGAAACTTCTCAGAGCGCAATTGAAAGGATCAAAGAATTAGCCATTGAATGTAAACAACTAAGCAATTTCCATGCACAGACTTATGAGCACCTTCTGGAGGACCTTGAACTGAAAACAATGGATTCACAACTCCATAAAGAAAAGTAGCAAGAAACAACAGTACAAGCGTAGTTAAATCCCTTGTCAATGGTTGAGTGAATGAAAATATCCCAAGAACAATGCATAGCTCAGAAACAGATCCATGCCATACAAAGCAAAGTCATGGAAGTGAATCAGAAGCTCCAGCCAGTCTAGGATGCAACTTGCCTACTTTTTGAGGAGATTGAAGGTTGAGGAGCAGAGCTAGAACGAGTAGTCACTTTGGTAGAACAACTCTTAGAAGGACCTATGAATGAGGCAGTTATTCAAGAGTTCATTGAGCAGGAGGCATTGGTGCAAGAACAGGTTGAAGCAACTTGAGCCAAGCTTGAGACTTTTAAGGCAGAGTTACCTAGACCAGAGTTACTCGGGACGAGTCACAGGTGATTGTTGGGGGCTTGTTTTCCCTTGACCAAGTTTTATAGATCCTTGGTCATGTTTGACCTCTTTTGGGGCTTCAACAGGTTGGTCAAAGGCAGAGGGCAAGTCAAAGTGGAGATCGTGGGATCTCAGCCCCTTTTTAGGGCAGTTTTTTGGATTAGGGTTTATGTAACGGGTATGGGATGTCATCCCATGGGTTTACCCATGTTTGGGCCCATTTTGTAATGTATAAATAGATATATAGGCAATTTAGGAAGAGGAAAAGGTGCTAAGTGTAAATAGTTGTGGATGCTTTGTGCATGCCATGTGTTAAGGACTTGTAGAGCTAAGTGCAGGTGATTGTAAGAAGCTTGTGTATAGACAGTATGAAGGCTTTGTGCTCAAACCTAGATTGGGGTAGGAGGATTTGGAGAGGTGCGTGCAGATCTCCTCTCCTCTGTGGAGTAGTGTTTTGATGCTCTGTGCTTGTGGAAGATTGAGAGAAGATAATAAACAAGAGAAGAGTTGGTGGACATAGCCCCACACTGGGGTGAACCACGTATATCCTGTGTTATGGTTGCTTTGTGCATTTTGGTTATTGTTTGTGTATATAATTTAAGATTAAGTGCAATAATGAATGTTTAGATGAATCAAGTATGATAGCTTAGTGCTTAAATGATGTGAATAATTGCTAGATATGATCTTTTTCCATGTGCTAAGTTCTTATATGTGTTAGATCTGGTAGAATACTGCGTTGTTCTGTAATTAGGGTTTGGATATGCTATGTGAATAAGGGTTAATTAGTGTGAATATTAATTGATAAGTGCTTTGTTAAGTGATATAATAATAGATCTATGTCCCAGCTAGGTTGCAGACATTTGAGTCCTATAACCACCCCTGTCTCTACCTCGGGTGAGACTTCATTTGCTTCGCAGGTGTTTTCGAAAGAGCTAGTAGTTAGGGTTTTGTTGGTGCATCATTGAAGCATTTAACCCTGGGTCTACCCCTGTGCCAACAAGGGGTTACAAATCCATCACGAGTGTGAGATTGTCCTAATGCCATATTCACCTCTTCAAAATTTCAGGAAGGTAATTGAGGATAATCCCCATCTACAATTTCCATGGAAGAATTAACTCACACTAAAAGTGGATCCAAAGGGTTTGTGAAAGGTGGGTTTGTAGAAGGGTTGAAACCTTCCTGATAAACTACTATTGATCCCTCAGAATGTGGGAGAAACTAAGTAGCGACACTTCCAGTTTCTGAGAGAGGGGCCTTCTGGTGAATGATGAGGTAGGGGTTGGTAATCTTTAGGAGGTAATCCTTACATCCTATGGGATAGGACAAGGTCATCATCATTGACCATGGTGACTATGAAAAAGAAAAAATGAAAAACCCTAAGGCCAACTATGACAAAAAACAAAAAGCACTAGCTAAAAATCATTCACTAAGAATCTAAGGAGCGGACCATGGGAACAAACCTTCACATAAAGAAGCGCTAGTTGGTTATGAAATCCAACATTGTGGGATTGATGAATGAAGGGGATGGATTATGGTGGGTGATAAATTTACATTGACAACCTTCTTAACAAACTTACACCTTGGTGCAAGTCACCTCACTGAGTAGTGGGAAACCCTCCAACGAGTCTAGGTGAGTCTAGCCAACATCAATCCCAAGTACATAAAAACATTCCCTTTGTTGTCACCTCGTGTATGGTACCTAAAATATTATGGCATCTAAGGTACCACCTATTATACCAAAATGATAGGGGGACATTAGACAACATGGTTTTCATTCAAGGGCAGGGTAATTAAGCCCGAAATACTCTTGAGACATGTCTCCCAAGTGACCCCCAAGTGCCTTTCAACACTATTTATAATATGTGCAACCACTACACCAAAACCAACAAAGCAAGTTTGATTACTCAGCTGATCCCAATGCAACCTCATGTTTTACCCTTGTGTTAGAAGGGAATCCCAAATACAGTGATACAACAACTGGATTCCACTTCCTAATTCAAGGATGTATTGTTGATTTATAGCTTTGGAATGTTAAGCTCTCAACCTATTCCAAAGCTCTAACCTAGACTAATATTTGTTTTCTACGAGTCAAAAATAAAATGTTGCTAGAGATTTTTAGTAACGCTTGATTTTACGGGTTGTTATTTACTAAACGTGTGGAGATGAAACTAGCGGTGTGAGAGAGTCGACTCCCAAAAAGGATGCAAATAATGAAATGCATAAATTTTCATTCAATGAGTTCTATCTATGAGAGGGAGAGGAGTTTCTCTTTGTTTCCTTTCAAAAAATCAACAATATTTGAGCTAAACCATAACTAGTGTAATCAACGAGTAGAAACCCAAAAGAAACAAAACACTCAAGATATTCTTCAAAACTACTATTTTTTTCAAAACAAAAATCTGAAATGAAAATTTAACTTTCTCTTGTAAGATTAATGATATGTTTAACAAAATAAATGATTCTTTTGCTATTTAATGAAAAACAAATTGAATTATGCTTTTCAAAATTATTCACACAAGGAAAAGAGAAAGCAAGCAACCACTGACAACACTGTAAGAAAGAAATTAAATAACTCAAGCTAGCAAATAAAAGACAGTTACAATCTTGGATAAAAGAGTACTGAAACAGAAAGTTCAATGGCACTTGAGAGACTAATGTCAAACAAGGAGTGATTTAAGCCAAGAAAAACCTCAAGAGCCTGATAAAAAATAATCTGAGTGAAGGACACAAGAACCTCATGAATCAAGCATTGAAAATAGTTCATGCAAGAATGCAAATATGGAGACAAAGAAAACAAACCAAATGGCATATGCAGGCTGGAAACAAAGATAGAAAATGATTGACCCAAAAGAATTTGTTGGTGCAAGATTATGTTGAAAGAAGAGTCAATTTTGGATCAAAGGTCGAGAACATCGCAACAAACGAGGAAGATTGGAGCAAGAAGGATAACACACCATATTTTAAGGAAAAGCACCGTGTGCGACAGGATTTGCAAAAATCTAAGGCAAACGTGGACAAACGTAGTCATGTTAGGGTTAGTGTTTTGGGATGTAATGTAAGGGTTTTTAACCCAATTTTGTAGTATAAATAGAAGAGATAGAAAGTAGGTTGAGACATCTATATCTGGAGTGAGAACATTATCATATCTTTAGTATATTTTGGAGTCCTTGTTAAGTTTTGAGTCTGTATTTTGGTGAGATATTTGGAGCTCGGATGAAATTGATATAACTGAGGGTCAGGTCACAAGATGTGGATCTTGGTGCAATCTTGGTCTGCCTCACTACTCTCTATGTTGTAATTCATGAAATTCCCTTTTGATGAAGAAGAAGAAATAAAATAAGATCTTTGTCGACGTAGCCCTAGGGGGGTGAACCATGGTAAAACTCTTTGTACATTATTTCTGAATGTATTTACTAGTTCTGCAATTATGATTGAATGGTTATATATATGAATGAATGGTTTTACTTACATCATGCACTAGAATAGATATGCATAATGAATGCTATGAATGAATGGATCTGATGAATACTGTAATAAAATACATGCTTAAGTAGAAATATAAGTAAGAAGAACAACCCCAATCCCTTACATGACTGCAGAAACTTGCATCCTACAATCACCCATAAACCATCTTGGGTGAGACTTTGATGTGCACTCTATGCGAGGTATAGCATTCTGGTTTACCAGAAGGGTAGATGCTGATAAGGATTTTGTTGGAGAAATAAGGTAGAACCAAGTCAACCCATATGTCCAATAAATGGTTCTATTTCTAGCTAGAACTCAGAAGGAGAGCCAGGAAGGGGTTTGGTAAATAAGATAAAATGGTAGAAAGGGATGTTTAGGCATCCTACAAATAAATATATTGAAATATGGTAGGTTCTGGGTATACACCGTGCAAGTACTTGTAGAGGTATGTGTTTATTGATTTACATGAATCATATTTATGGTATTTTCTAGATTTATTACATAAGTGGATATTAAGGTTGAAATATACCCATCCAAATAATCAAATTATCCCAGTGGGGTGGACTGTTGAAAATATTGGGCGGTTGGAAAGAGTTAATAACAAATTCACGCGCAAAATGAATTTTTGATTAGACAACATTAATGCACGGTTTATCACTGAGTTTGTAATAGATACAACAAAGTCATATACTGTTGTAGAGAAGAATTTCTTGAAGGGACCCAGAGGGAGGTACATTAGGTATCTTTACACGTTGATCAAGATCTTATTACATGATAAGGCGTGATGACCATGGAATCAAACAACTAGATCACTTTGCGTGCATGGGGGAAGCACTAAAGAGGATATGAGAAATGGAGAAGGATTTGGAGAGTAGCCAGAAGAAAGAGGAAATGGAACCCATCATGACA